>JAHBBA010000368.1:0-22017 GCA_018806925.1 Skeletonema costatum | reverse complement strand
ATCAAGTCATCGCCATTTCTGACTCACCAGTGAAGAATACTCGCAAGAGAAAGCTGCGCTCTGGGGCAAGTCTTGCTATTTCTGAGGCGATATCAGTTGGGATTGTCCCACATGATAATGATTTGTAAGTGCCAAGCAATGATTTATACCGGTTGCAAGCCGACCTTGAATCATTGGCTTATCAAACTATATCTCTCATTTATGATACTTCTAATATGACATTGCATTGAAATCTGACCTTGTGTTTGTTTTGATATTCATATCTGACAAAATTTCACTATTGTACCCCTATGCTCATAATATTTATACAGCATTTGCCTCGGACAAGGCGGCCCCAACGCTGGAGTCAGCACCAACACCTCAGGATATCACAAAGTTCGTGAATGGGCAAACAATCGTAAAGACAACTATGACCTTGCACAAAAGAAGTCTACAGTGCTACATGAAGCACTGGACTTACTACGTGAGATGGACCCGCCAGGAAGAATTCTACAGAAGAAACGATATGGACAGGATGAGTATTGGGTAGAGCTTGAAGACAAAATGGCTATTGAAAAGATTAGGTATTATTGTTTCCGATTTGGTCATGACATACGTTGCGATAGGAGTGAGATGTCTCCTACTCAAGATCTCATCATGGCAGAAGATGTGGATGTGCGTGACATTAGTAGTAATGAGTTGTGTCCAGCTGAAGATCCTCTTACGTTGCAAGCTAGCATTTGCATTGCGTCCGAGAGGGAAGACGTCTTGGAAATAGACGAAGACTTGGAGATGGAAGAGACAATTGAAAACAATGGAGTGTCGGAGAGGGATGAGGTGTCTAAGATTCTGAATAGTATGGTCAAAGTAGTGGACTCCGTGGCGAACGACGAAACACTCAGTACACATGTTGATGAGGAATGGTTGATCGAAGAGAAACAAGTGCAAGCACTCCTCAAAGAAGCATTCAAACAGGCAAATATAAGAAATGACCATGCACTATGGAAATCCCTTCAAGAGCACTCTGATGAGATCAAAGAATCTTTCATATCTGATCCTACTTTTCGACTCTGGTGGAATGACTTTGATAGCAGGACTCGCAGGCTTCCGAGGGCGTGCATCAAAGTAATGACATCATTTGTAGCAGCAGCGTATGGCATCGTACTACACCCAAGATCTGGCTGTTTTAGCTCCTCCTGGAAAATTAGGAATCGTTCTAGAGATGGAAGATACGGGGTGTGCACCCTCAGCTAATGTGGTAGGGAGGCTACGAATATCGAGTGTCATGGCGAATCAGGTTTGCCCAGGTGATCGTATTGTTGCAATTGATGATGAAGACGTGAGGCATATGAGCGTGCAGGAGATTTCATCCATCATGGCAAGAAAGAACGACGACGACAAGGTACTTGTGATCAAGCCAAGCCTCGCCAGCACGATCGAATTCACAAAGTCTCAGAGCGCCCCACCCTCCTTTCAATCCAACGTGGAAATAATGATATTCACATACGTGAAAGCTCACATCACAGCAAATCGTATGCGATACAATGAAGTCCGGGTGCTCCTCCAACTGCCACCTTACATTCTCTGCGAAGAAGTAGGCGGCAAGCTTTGTGAGCTTTATGCAGAGTATGGGTCAAACTTCGATGGAGCATGGACTTCTGTGATCCCAAAACTTGCAAACTGGTGGGCAACTGTTATCGACAGCAAACGTCAGCAAAGCTTTGATGTGTCTACTTTGAGTAAGGCTTCTGCTCCAATCGTTCCAGACACAATTTTCATCTACTCTTGAGAGCATAGGTTTGAGCAAGATTCAGGAAATCTGCGATTGTGTCAAGACGTACATCACGACGAATCAAATGCAATATGACGATGTTTGTGACTTGCTCCATTTAAGTCCTTCATCTGCGCTAGAAATTGTTGGTCGCAAATTACGTGAACTACACAATGAATTGGGATCGAACAAATTTGGAATTGCCTTGTCTCAAGCTAAGAAGCACGTATTGTATTGGTTCGAGTCCACGAGTGTGCCTAGCCTTGACGGAATCGATCAGTCAAACGTTAGCACTGAACAAGCTCTGGAAGCCATTGTTGACGGAAAAGTTGTCCGGGTAAGAGTGACTCAAGATACATCCCTAGAATGCACAGATATTCCAGATCGAAGCAAGCGCAATGGGCTCACAGATGATGATAAACACAAGATTGCACAGGTTATTGAAAGTGCTGCATCTCTACCTCATTGTGAGAAAACTCAAAGAGGGTGCTTCAGTGCGATCAGAAAATATATTGCTATTCCCAATAAAGAGTTGCCGTCACTCACCTCGCACAATATGCTCACAAATGCCATCGTGGTTGGCATGAAGGCTCATCCCGAGCGTTGCAATATCCAAGCAGATGCACTTTCGACTCTCAGTCAAATCGTTTGGTCACTTCCCGCTGCTGCCAAACAAATGATCAACGAAGAAGGCTGTTTGCAACTAGCGATCGATGCAATGGAAATTCATGCATCTCATTCAAAGACGCAACAGAGTGCATGCGAGCTTTTCGTAGCGCTATCTTACGATAAGACATGTTGCCAAGTCATGCTCGATTCCGACGTGATATCCTCGGTCCTAAATTCAATCAAGGGATGTCTGAAAAAGTCTCAGCCCAAAGCCCTTGGCTTCAGGATTGCTTATTCTTGCAAAATATGGCAGTGATTTCGCTGGATAACGTTGCGAAGGCAATACTGAGCGAGGAGAACGTCCTCTCCACACTTTTGCGAACAATCCAAACCAAAACTTCAAATACCAACCTCTTGATCTCTTTGTTTGGATTACTTTCAAATCTTGCTCTCCACACTGATGTGAGAAGTCGTATTGCAGATGCAGGAGGTGTGGAAATCATACAGGATAGGCTCGCTTCAATCAAAAATGCTCAACTTTTGTTGCTTGCATTGAAGACTCTCCTCAACCTGGCTCTCAATACAGCAGTGGCAAAGACACTTGCTGAAAATTACTGCGCATACGAAGTTGTTGCGCATGCTCATGCTCGTGCCTCTAGAGACAATCCTGATCTACTTCTCATCTCTCTTGGCTTGTTGGACAAGCTAATCGATACGGAAGTTGCCGCGAACCAAAATGAAGTGGCATCGGGTGCCGAATCTATCGCCTTGGCTGCTCTTGGCGACCATCCCTGCAACAAACAACTTCGTTCCGTAGCAATCTCAGTGCTGCAGAAAGTCTCTGAGTAGAAATGTCGAGCAGCAAAGTGTCTTGGTGATTCACTGCATATGAATCTGGATTCATTCCTGTGTGTGTCTTGTGATGATGCACTGCAATGAATTTGGATTCATTCCGATTCCATGTAAGTCGGATCACTGGTCATGGCCATGAAGAGCACTTTCTTGTCTGTTAGATAATGCGTATGAATATAATACAATATTTGAGAACAAGCCGAGGTGATTCAAGCACAAGACAACACACTTTGTGTATATCCTTCACGATTACTTCTTGGTCTTGGCGACACTTTCAGTACCACTCCTTCATTCTTCCACGCACAGCAACTCTTTAATGCATGCAGCATTCAACAGTGTGCAGCAAGATGCAAGCAAGATGCAAAACAGATAGCATGCCACGGCAACTTCAAGCCAGGCTGTGCACAATTCATTTGCACACTACGTTGAGATGTATTTGAACAAGCTCGTATCCTTCGCCTCCCCTATCTTCCCCTTCGACGATGCGTGTTTCGCGAGTATAAATATCACCGATGCAGGTGCATGTAATAATGGGCATGACGCGGCCTTCGTCGAAATCGAAGAGGAATTTGATCGAAATTTCGAATCTTGCCAATCAGGATTCTGTGCTTCCCTGGACTATGCTCCATCGGAAGGGCCAATGGGTATGTGTAGCTGTGGCATAGTCTTCTGCTCCAACGCAGCTTATCGAGCACCTACGATGTGCGATGAAGGCGAAGAATATTTGTTGTCTCTTGCACAGCTTGTCAAGTGCACTGTAGACGCAGCAAAAGATGCTTCTCAAAAGAGGAAGGATGTCATTAGTGTGAATAATGAAGCTCCACCCAAGGAAGGCAGAGATGCATCACAAAGTTGCCAGGAGGATGTTGTCGCATGCGAAGAAGATGTTCTGAAATCTGTCACAAAGGGCTGGGCAACTCGCTATTGCTTCAACTATATTGATAAGATGCTCTCTCCTGAGATTAGTCCCAGTGGCGAGTACGCATGGATGGAAGAGTGCGGAATTGACCACCCGACGTTGGATCCAATGACGGCACTTTGCATGGAAGTTTTCTCATCTAACATCATTGACGAAGACGAGGGTCTTATTGCCAATCTTGACTCTGAAATGCCCGAAGGAACACCTCAAGCTAAGGCAGTACCTTCTTCTGCTACCACCTACGCTTTTGCTAGTGTTGCGGGTTGGTTGTTCCTTTCTCCTATTGCGATGCTCTATATCTAACGCTGCCATTTGTCTATGTTCTTTTGTGGCTATGGTTGGACAATATTCTAAGATTAATTACATTACAAAGCAACAAACAATATGTTGAACACATCTTTCGTATCGTACCCAAACATAAAGAAACTCACTGGCAAATTTGGTAGACCATTTCATTTGTGATCATCTTCATCTGCACTTCGAGGCGTTCCTTCTTGTACCCTTTTTGTATTTTCTTATAGGTAGCTTTCATGAAAAACTCCACCTCTTCACTGCAAGTAGCTGGCAAAACCTGCATGGACGTGAGCACAAGCGATGTATCCATCTCCAGTGAGGACCCATCCGTCCAACTACACAAATAGTATGATACGATCTTGTCCAACAAGTAAGATGTCAACATCAGATATTTTGAAGGCTCCTAATCTTTTCTGAGACCACCCTTTTTGGTACAATAACTACTCTTGGCGACCCAAGCCCAAGATACCAAGAGCTATTGAGATCCTTTCTTGCTACAATACTGCAGTGAGGAGGATTATGCCCAGTCCAAGCCCACGAATGGCCCACGACACAAACACACTTCTATTCCACAAGGACAAGCACCAACACCAAGCTAACACCAGCACCCAGCACAAAAAACCATGTCGATCGGTGGAGTAGTGAGAGTGTTATGTTTACAGACAGTTCTTGTCACTATCCATGCGTTTACTACCATCACTAGCCCGTCTCTGCGATGGGCATTCTCTTCAATCAGTTTCGCACAGAATGATGGAGCCGATGCACAGCAGCAGCAACAGCAACTCTCTGTGGAGGACGAGCTTTTTCTCGAGCGGTTCAAACGACGACGAAACGAGGCAGCTCTTAAACTAGAATCCGAAAAGCTGCATCGACCACCTTCGAATTCCACCTACTTTCAAGATCCCAAAAATGTCATCACGTCCATTCTCAAAGGATTATTACAGCCACATGCGCCTTTGCCTTATTTTGGCTATGAGATTCTGTATCAATCGTCCACGGAACATTGGCAAGATGTGCTTCGAAAAAGTGTGGGTGCACCAATCGGAACTGAAACGGAGCTTATTTACCGTGCATTGTCACGCACGATGGAACGTGGTGGTCATAATCAATTCGGTATTTTGGTGGGGCTTGGGACAGATCACAATGTTGTTGCTACTGCTTCTTTATCGGAAGGAAAACTATCTATCATTGAAAATGATGATGAGGTGGAAGAATATTATACAATTGAATTTCCATGGGACACGCTAGATTATTACGATGGTACCGCCTGGCTCGAATGTCGACTGCGCGACAAACTGTCAGATGAACTCTTGTGTGTGTTGGGCTGGTCCCTTGAGAAATCATCATCAGATAGTTCATGGCTCATAGATGGCATTGACTGGCAAGATTTTAGAGAGAGGTATCGTCCTGGTATTGGACGAGAAGAGTGGGAGCGGATTTGTGGTTGATGTCAATAAAGATCTAGTTGTGTACAAAGTGCAGCGGTTGTGACCATTTTGAAGAATAATGTAAACTACTAGCGTAACAAAAGAAGTATAACAGCGTATTCAAAGAGTAGCAGAGTTCAAAATGACACTTGGCGTTTGATACAGCATCAACTGATTATCCATCGACACAGTTCTATCACCAACACTCGATATCATCGACATGACATTCTCACTCGTCTTCTTTGTAAAATAGGTTCGCCAACACGAGTACAATCGTCATCAGTATTGAAGGAAACAACCCTTCTTCTGGACAAAAACGGATTGTGATATCCTCGTCGAGAGTTGCACACTGAATCTCCTGTCACCGCAGCAACTGCACTGCTGCGACAATAGCAAATAAATATTCCATACTTTCTACATAATATTGTCAAAACTGCCCTTCATTCATCAATAGCCTTGTAAGCCAAGAATCTGCAAGTGGGAAAGCTCAGCTCACCTGAATATTTGATCTTGTTTGCTTCAGAATACTTTCAACTCAGATCAACGTCCTTCAGTCGAAGATAACTTGGAGCTCTAATCACCAGGGAGACATATCTCACAACTTGCAGAGCTGGAACTCATTCTAATTTCAGAAAAGGGAGAACATTTTTGATCACTGTATCAGCACCACATGATGACGCGTTTCTCCTTCCTTACACTTTCAGCATCAAGCTTGACCTTCTTTGATCTCCCCGCAGCACCATTCTCTTCTCTTTCACCAAGTTTGACCTTCCAGAGAGCTAGTTCAAGTAGAGTTAAAGCCTGCTTAACATATCTGTGATGTGCAGCTTTGTAATGATCAATTTTGTCGATGACTGAGTCCACCCATTGCTTTATTGTTGCTGTCTTTTCATCGGCAGGCGTGTTGGGGAGAACTTGATTGATTCGATTGATTTCTTCCTTCATTTCAGTCCTCCAACTCTCCATGTGTAATGATGCAACAGTTTTGTTGTGTGCCCCGCCAACAAGATCAACTGCTGTTAGTAGGTCACAGCTATCAAACTGGTTGTATTCGTTCCAGTTCAGGATCAAATGGAAACAGACCTCTTTTCAGCGGGATGGCAATGCGTCGAAGGCGATCACATCGATAGAATGCACATGGTCCAATTGTGTCAAGTCGCTCAGAGAATTCGATAGAACTCAGGGCCTTGCATGATTGGAACGCCGCGTATTTAATAGTAATGATAGATGGGAGCTTGAGACGCTCTAGAGAGGTGCATTCATCAAATGCACATTTTCCAATTGTTTCCAATTTGTCACCAAACTTTACATCCGCCAGATTTTCACATCCATCAAATGCCATACTACAGATTTCAACAGCAGATCGGAGATCAATACTCCTTAACGATCTGCATCCATAGAATGCACTCATCCCAACTTTTCTGATCCATCGTGAGTATCAACCTGCACTAAACGTGCACAATATTCGAAAGCGAAGTCCACGATCACCTCGACGGATTTATCGATGCGGACATGAGTGACATTCCAAGGAGCCCGCCCTCCCCTGTAGACAAAAACATCCCTATCGCCGTTGCCATTGTTTGCCTGGTCCGCCATGATATCTTTGGATGGTAGGAGCTGTTACTCTGCACTCTGCTCGATGCAACGCAACGGCATTATTTCATTTTGTTATCTCGATTATCTCCGCTCTCCGCTCCGAACTCCGAAAAAACCGCAAAAAAAAGTATCTTTTGGCCCTGGCCCTGTATGTAGGAATTAGTAAGTATTATGGCGGGCAAAAAGCTTTCCACTTCACCATCACGCCCACCACAGAAGAGAAATACGTGGCCTAAAATGTCCCCTGCTAAGTTTTAATCAATAGCCTCCTACAATAGTGTATCCAGATCGACAATGGCAAGCAACAGCCGACTCCCCGTAGTACTCGCATTAACAACTGTCTCGGCCTCCTTTCTGTTGTACAAACTTATTAGCAGCAATAATAGCAATAGCCACAAAACACGTGTCGACGAGGAAGAAACTGATAGTAATGATGTGGTGGTAGTAGAGACATCTAGAAGCGGCAGTGAAGGACAGTCAAATAGTAGTAAGAATGATGATGCAAAAGAAAGAGATGATGTTGCAATCATTATAAAGGATGGTGATGCAGATTTTACGCCAAATGATGAGACTTCCGCAACCATCATCATTGAGGAGGATGTGCAAGAAGATGACGCAGCCGTAGCAGCAGCAGCAACAATAGCAGTAGAAGACTCAACAGCGTCAAATAATGATGACATTCCCATTGACGAGAAGGAGACGACAGATGTTGAAGAGCCACCAATAATTTCATTGTCTCAATTATCAGACGATAACAACGGTGTTATTCCATCGCCTACTACCGATCCGTACGATATTGCCACGTCTACAGTAAGCAACGGAACAATCCATCATGACAATGATGATATTACAAAAGAGGCGCAACAGCAGAAAAGACGTTGGTACCATCATTAGCACGAAAGTAGTAATAGCACAGAATCCTCCTCCCCAATCAACAATATCTGTTGCCGCCGCCGAGACACTACCATCACCACCAAAAGATTACAATCAAATCAAACACTATTGGAAAACACAGGAAGAGCAACATGGATTTAAAGCACCACAATCGAAATCACCATCCGTGGTGGGGTTATCATCATTGGGTGGTGGTAATAGTAAGAGTAGTAGAAGTAGTGGTAGTTTGAGTGACACTACTAGTGCCAGTGGTGGTAGTAGTGGTGAAAAGATGAATAGTTTGAATAATGATGTTGCTATGAATAAGGAAGAGGTTGGTGTACTACCTGTTGTTGCGGATACTATTCCTTCTGTTGCTGCTGCAGTAAAGAAGGAAGAAATCGCCACAGCAGTGGAAGAAGGTAATGAAAAAGAGGTGGACGTCACCACCACCGTAGTAGCAGAACAGCTTAATGAAGATGACAAAGAGAAGAAGTGGAATGTAGTAGTGAATGATGTAGTAGGATGATGATGTAGAGGATGATAATGTTGTGGCTGATAATGTAGAGGAAGATGATGCTGTAGAGGATGATAATGTGGCTGCGTCTACAACAGATTCTTCATCTCAGGTAGTGGTAGCAAAGGAGAAGGAGGAGGATGTTGAGAAGCTCACTGTTGAAATTGAACAAGTGTCCGCCAAGGATGAGATAGAGGACATCATCGCAACAGCCGTAGAAGTAGTAGACGCTGTAACAAAAAGCAATGACGAGAACCTCAACACCACCGTGGAAGGAGTAGAAATATTATCAACGGCAACAGCACTTGCATCAGGAAAGGAAGAAGTCAACTCTACAAACAATGATGATGATGATGCATGTCAATCAAACCCCGGAAATACGCAAGAGGAGGAGGAGGAGAGAAGAAGACTCTCAACTAATCGTTCCCTCTGCTTCTAGTTCTGATAGTAGCGGAGGCAGTGATGATATCGACAGCGGTCGAAGCAATAGTCCTAATGAGGAGGGATACGTAAAGATCGTAAGATCACCCTGTGGTGAACCAATGAGCGAATCTCAATTCTTCTCGACTGAAGAAGAGGCAAAAGAAACGGAGGAGGAGGCAGTGGTAAAAAGTGCCACTCCTGGAGGAGAAACACAGATCGTCGGAAATGATGAAGCTATTGGTGAGGCTCAGCCTCCGCAGGATAATAAGAGTGAGGATGAGCCAGAGCTACTACCTCCCGCGGACGAAGCCAATGCAAATGCAAGCAGCAATGATGCAACGACTGAAGTGAGACAAAGAGCTCAGAAGAAGAATAATAGAAAGAAAAAAAGGAAAGGCAAGGGCAAGAAGAAATAATGTCCATAGAAACGAACATTTACAATATTTCTTAGCTCTCTATCTCAATATCAATATGCTTCTGCGAGTTATCTCATTCAAAACTTTATTGATTTCTTTCTATAACACTCTAAGAGGATTCTGTTGCCTTACACTCCTCTTACACTCCAACCTTCGGGTAAACTCATTTCTACCTCCAAGGAAGCTTCGCAATGAAATGATTCAACCTCTTTTGCAGCTCGTGCAACATCATCTCCTAGCATAACAGCATAACCACGCTCCTCAGAAGATAGGCTGTTAAACAAACTTTTCACCAGCACAAAAGTAGACTCTTCAAGTCTTTCGGCATCGGATAGCTCCTCAACAAGGGTCCCTGTCTTCTCCAACCCTGCCTGATACGAGGCGACCGTTTGGGCACCCTGAGTGAGCTCCTCTTGCTTCTTGAGCACTGCGGACTTGTCTTCGATCAGTTTTCTCTGAGAGTAAAGCTGATTTGCTGCCACGATGATATCTCTTGCCTTGTTGATATCAAGTTGTGTCAATGGAACTGCCCACTCTTCTGCCTTAGGACTATCGGCATTCCATCTACCCGTGAGGGCAAACATTGCTGCCTTCGCTTCGTGAAAGTTGCACATGGCCTCCGCCCAAGCAGGTTTAGAGGAGCACAGTGCAAGGTTATCCGATGCAACAGGACTATCCATTGCTGGTGCGAAAGTTGATGGTTCAATTGCAGCTTCCGCTTCCAGCTCTGTCTCTTTAGATTCTGCGTCTTCATCGTCATCATTCACCTCCTTGCCCTCGTTCATGTCTCCATCTTTGAAGGACTTCTCAATCGAGTCGTATTCAACAGCCCACTCAAATTCTCCACAAACTCCCTCTTCACTGGATTCCTGAACCTCATTTGTGTTGTTTATGGTTTGACTCAGCTTGTCTTGCTGTTCCTCCTTACGGACCTTCTTCTTCTGGAAGCGCTTAAGGATTGATTTTGTTTTCACCTTCTTCTCATCTCCTGCTGCACCGGTACTTTTCGACCTGCCCGAGAACATCTTGTTAAATTTGGACCATCTTACTTTTTTGCGAGTAGGGACGGGAGTATTAGTAGACGGTGCAAAGCTTGAATCCCCGACCACTTCCTCTTCATTCGGCTCGTCCATAAAATTAATCATGTCTGAATAGGACATTTCGATGGAGTTGTCCCAAATTGCTTGTCCTTCCTCCACACGCCACTTCGTATTTCCAGCCTTTTCTGTTAGCGAAGAAGAATTCTTCAAGCTTACATCATGGGAAACTGATTGAACCTTCGCAAAGACGGAGTCCTCATCCTCATCTTCAGCGACAGCTGAATCAGCGCGTGGTGTCAAAGCCGGCAATCCTGCAGCTGCTCTTTCGTCTAGCGACTCCCTAGAAGTAGAGGAAGAGGTACTAGCTGAAGGAGGCACTGATGGTGGTGTAAGAGGCTCATCACTCAAGTCGTGAGACATTTCATCATTCATGATGCTCCATAGGACATTTCCTTCTAGTGCCGTGTAGACCATGGGGCTTGAAACAGATTTGGTTGACTCCGGAGCTGCCTCCTTTGATGACAATGACTTCGTGCTCTGAGTGCTTCGAGATTTGCTAAGAGTCAATGGGATGCCCGTAGAATCTCCTCCCTTTGATGACTTTCGAGAGGCAGAGCTCATGCTTTTGGGCACGTCAAGAGGAATCTCGTCGACATCTGCCTGCGAGGAAGACTTCTCAACGGGACCTACTGAGACCTTTGAGCTGGTACTAGTCGAACGAGGCATGGATAAGGTGGAACCACCAGAGCGTGAGCTCAGGAGAGATAAGTTGTTGATGGCTTCTGCCTTTGACTGCTTTGATGACGATGATGTTGACTTGGTGCTCTGAGTGCTTCGAGATTTACTAAGAGTCACCCCCTTTGATGATTTACGAGAGGCTGAGCTCATGCTATTGAGCAAGTCAAGAGGCATCTCGTCGACATCTGCCTGCGAGGAAGACTTCTCTACGTGAACTACTGAGGCCTTTGAGCTGGTGCTAGTCGAACGAGGCATGGATAAGGTGGAACCACCAGAGCGTGAGCTCAGGAGAGATAAGTTGTTGATGGCTTCTGCCTTTGACTGCTTTGATGACGATGATGTTGACTTGGTGCTCTGAGTGCTTCGAGATTTACGAAGAGTCAATGGGATGCCCGTAGAATCTCCCCCCTTTGATGACTTTTGAGAGCTCAAGCTCATGCTATTGAGCAAGTCAAGAGGCATCTCATCGCCATCTGCCTGTGAAGAAGACTTCTCAACGTGAACTGCTGAGGCCTTTGAGCTGGTACTAGTCGAACGAGGCATCGACAAGGTGGAACCACCAGAGCGTGAGCTAAGGAGGGATAAGTTGTTGATGGATGCTGCCTTTGCCTGCTTTGATGATGTTGACTTGGTGCTCTGAGTGCTTCGAGATTTACTAAGAGTCAATGGGATGCCCGTAGAATCTCCCTCCTTTGATGACGTTCGAGAGCTCTTTGACAACTTGGAGCTCAGACTACTACGAGAATGAGACATGCTCAAATGAATTTCTTCAACATCCTTCTGAGTGCTACGGGATCTCGTGATAGGTACTTCTTTCGATGCCGTCCCCATTACGCTAGGTGTTCTATTGGAGCCCAAACTCATACTATTGGCCAATTGAGAAGAGTCTACTGCAATGTCCTCTATATTTGACACTCCTGACCCCTTCGAGCGTAGACTACTACGCGATTTTGATAATTGCACGTTATCTGTCAAATCACTCATACAACTCTTAGATTGTGATATATCCTCCGCCCCTTCACGCATACTATCAATAACCATATCCACATGATGTGTTTCATCTCTCACATCACTCCTTTTATTGTAATATTCAGTCTTAATCGAATATTCGGTGCTGGCGACCGAGAGACTTGGAGGCAATGGGATGCGAGCGGCATCCTTAGCGGCTCCGAGTAACACGTCGAGCTCGGCAGTGCTGTTTCTATCAATACTATCTATAGAGCCCATCGTATGGACTTTGGTCGATCACTTAGAGTAAGTAGGGGTGTTATCAACCTCTATGCTACTACTTTATCAATGCGCTCATTCAGAAGCTGTCAAAATGATGCCTATTTTGTTTTGGCGAATAACACGATGAGCAGGTAAGTCAGAATACGATGCACATAACATTGGGATGATGTCATGTGTCAAATATATTGAAGAGGATCTACGTAGGAGCTCCATATCTGGCTCCTTCCCGCCACCCTCGTTTCCCGCCGGCGGCACCCACAACCACAGAATAGAGTCCCTTCCTTCCCAAGAGACTTTCGTGTAGCTCGATACTTTGGCGATTATTGTCAGAAACACGGCACTCGTTCCGAAGCTTACTTTCGCAAAAACCTGAAAAGTCTCTCCTCAACGCTCCCCCAAGAGTTTACCTTGTTGCTTTCATGGATGCACTGATCATTAATCCCTCGACGATGAGCTCCCCAGACATCAATGAAAGAGATGGCTCTGCCGAGCTAGATGTGGCTCTCACGACCGAGAAGGAGGCTGCTGGTATCTCTTCGCAGACTCTCTCCCTAAGCACCAGCACTGTCGGCCTAAACCCTATCAATAATGAGATTGAATTGAGAGACGAAGCGCAACCTGCGGAAGAGATGGCGTTGGATGATGCGTTGGGCGATACACGTGAAGGAGCGGAAGAGGTAGCTGAAGAAGTAGGAATACCCGAGGATGTGTCTGTAGCACCGTCGCTCGCACCATCACTGGCACCTTCGCTGGCCTCTATCAAGTCTGTAACAGATGCGGTAACAGCAGCTGCAATTCAGTGCTTAGCTCCAACTGAAGCTAGCTATCATGATAGTGGTGTCAGCTCCAAGTCAGCTACTGCCAAAGAGGAAGCTGAAGATATTGATGAGGAGGTCGAAGCTCCAGCAGAAGACGTAGCAGCAGCCCAAGATGTGTTGCAAACCATATCACGCTCTCGTAGTAGTAGCAGTAAGAACTCCAAGCTCTCGAACACGAGCAAATCATCAAAAGTATCAGAGCCGGGGGCGATTGAAGCACCCGTACAAGGCGTGACAGTACCAACAGCAAGGTCAAGTAGCAGTATCAAGTCCAACAAGTCATCCAAGTCCAACAAATCTTCGAGGTCCAATATGACATCCAAGTCCAACAAGTCGGCCAAGTCATCAGTTGAACAAACTACTCCAATGGAAGATAGCTCTTGCAGTGGCAAAATCTCCAATGTATCTCACCAAAGCACTCTATCAAAGAAGTCAATAGGAGGAGTCGTCATCGAAGGACATTTAATTACAGTAGTACCAATGCACGGAGATAACACTCAAGAGGAGGGCGGAAACCATTGAGGTAAATACTACCAAGTTGAAGGGGGAAGGGAAGAAGAAGCAGCAGAAGCAAAAGAAGAAGGTGACATTTTTCGCTAGCACGTTGAATAAGACAAAGACTTTAGGGAAGAAGCGTTGGCTCAAGAAATTCACTCAGCTCAAGAAGAAATGGACCCAAAATTCCAAATCTCCTGCTATTGAGTCTACCCCCATCGTTACACCAGCGACAGCTCCAGAGGCAGCGGCGGCTCCAGATGCTCCAGTGGAGGAGAACATCCCTTTACAAGTTGTCGGACGTTGTTGAAGTCAAATCAGTAGAAGAAAAGATGGACAATACCGAAGACGTACAGCAGGTGGTGGTCATGAAGGCATCTACGGTAGAGACAGAAAAACCTACCGCTGAAACGGATGCTGCAAAAGGATTTGATTGCTGCTCTCCTGCGGCAATGTGGGGCAACTTCAATGGATGGTTTAAAGACCCGACAAAGGCAAAGGAAGAAGTTGTGGCTGAGTCACCTAAAGCCGAAGATGTTGCTGCTGAAGTAGAAGAAAAGAAGGAAAGTCCTGACGAAGAACAGGTGGTAATTAACACATCTACTGTAGGAGCAGAGGAAGCTACTGAAGAAAGGGATGTCGCAAAAGCAGAGGAACCTACTGAAGAAAAGGATGTCGCAAAAGGATTTGACTGCATCTCTCCTGCTGCTATATTGGGCGACCTTGGTTGGTTCAAAGATCCGACGAAGGCACAGGAAGAAATGTCAGCAGCAGCGTTGATCGAAGCAATCAAGGCACGGTGGTTGCCATCACCAGAAGATACAAAGCCAAGTCTTAACGAAGAAACAGCTGCTGATATCATCCAAGCAGTTGAGCTCTTGAATGCGCAGAGAACCCTAATAAAGGAGGCAAAAGAGGCGATCGAGAAAGAAGAGGAGGTTATCCAGGATGCTGATAATGTGAAAGAGTTCCAAGAAGCAGAAGCTAACAAGGCGCGTCTGAAGAAAGAGCTCTCCGATGCGAAACGATTGGAAAAGGCAGCCAAGGAGTTGGTACACCATCTCTTCAACAGTCTCACTGCAAAGGATCGCTCGGAAGCTATTCTCCTCTCGGATGATATTGCTAAGGCTGAGGCTGAGGTTAAGAAGGATGATGGGATTGACTTTGGTTGCCTACGCATGGATCCATACATCCGCACTGCGAAGGCTCAATACGCAGATGCCTGCTTCGATGATCTAAGCCAGAGTACCTTTGGCGGAAGCATTCGTCGCAACAATTCAACCTCCTCGTCGAAAGCCTCATCTAAAGCCCCGCCTAAAGTCCCTACCGAGTTGCATATTGATATTGAGATAGAGAGCTAAGATATATATGGTAAATGTTCGTTTCTATGGACTTTATTTCTTCTTCCCCTTGCCTTTCTTTTTCTTCTTTCTGTTATTCTTCTTCTGGGCTCTTTTCTTCACTTCTTTTTCTTCTGAGCCTTAACTTAATGCCGTAGATTAACTTGCTCTCTATCTCTATCTGCTTGAGATAGCAAAGCTCGTTCTCTCTAACTTCTAGAAACTTTTGCCTTACGCTTTTTCAAACGGCGTAAAGAGATTGTTCCCAGACACTTGAAGCGCTTTGTATTTGTTCGAAGGTCCCACTCTCGTACCCCACAGCAGGGGCATGTCGCATTCATACTAGCCTCATTGAAGAGCTCAATTCCAAAGACATGATGGATTCGTGTGTAGTCACTCTTCTCCTTCTTGCACTTCTTGCATTCATACTCCAATATCTCGTATCTTGCACCTACCCTACTTGCCTTTTCCACCTTAATATCTTCTTTCCCAACACTATCGCTATAGTGTGTTCAGTAGAGTGCTTCTTCCCCTTCTTGCCTTTGAAATATTGTTGCTGTGTTGGGCAGAGCGCTTGGTCCCTCCCCCTTCCCCTTCAACGCCAAACCAAGCGTATTTCATCTTTCTTTGATATTACAATAAAATAAGTAGTACCTAAAACTACTTTCTGTTCTCTATCTACTAGAAACTTTTGCCTGACGCTTTTCAAACGACGTAGAGAGATCGTTCCCAGACACTTGAAGCGCTTTGTATTTGTTCGAAGATGCTGCTCCCGTTCCCCACAGCAAGGGCATAGAGTGGAAGGATTTGAAACCACCGATCAAGAACAAGACATCCGACATCTTTTCCGTGCTTTCGCTCCAATTGTATGCGTTGAACGACCACATGACAAACAAGGGAATCCACGTTCCCACGTATTCATCACACTTCTCTCACAGCATGCCGACAAAGCTATTGAGATGATGAATGGAAGGCGGGTGAATAATGATTGGATCTCGTTGAAAGTGCAGAAAGCCAAGAAAGAGAGGAGGGTAGCTATTGCCGTGGTGAAAAAGGGAGGAAGAAAGAGAGTCTGTCGAGCATTTCGTCATGGACAGTGTTTACAAAAGTGTCCGTTTGAACTGCATCATACACGGCGGTGAACAAGACTTGGTAAATGAATGCAAAGAAATATTGTAAATATTCGTAGATGAGAGTCAGTCATACACACTACCAACAAATAACATAAAGAAACAGAAACAAGCAAAACAGACTTCACGTAACTAAAAGAAGGCGAATCACAGAATTGACAGCAGCCTTATATTTATTTATCTTGCCGTCTGAACCTAAAACTACTTTTGGTGATCGCATCAGCCCAGCGCCAAGCAAGCCAAAGCGTATCATATGTTCTAAAACATATTGATATCCAAGCTTCGGAGAAGTGAGGGCTGCAGTGTTCTTGAGTTGAAGGGAAGAGGAGGCCGCGCTGGAATTTTGCATCTTGTTGTTGTTGTTGTTTCAGACTAGTACATAACATGTAAGGGTACTGTGCCCGTACGATGCATGAGTATCATTGTGCGTGTGACAAATGTAGATGGGAGTACTCAGTAGTAGGTGCGTGCACTTTTTTCACTAAGTCGGAAACACCCGAGAGCAAGAGTTCCACCAAGTCAAGCAACTTTGAGGCTGGTAATGGCAATAACAACATTAAATTAGCGTTACATACTGGTCCTAGGACATACTATTTGTGTTATTGTTCAATATTTGTTGCACCAGAGGCCCATCTACTCAAGATAAATGCATTCTCTTGGAACTGTTTGTTTGCACAGCTCTACAGACATGTAAACTTGTCAGTGCAATGTGATATGAAGTTGTATGAATCCAGAATCTATCCGTGCAACAAACGATGCATCCGTTGACGGCTGTGCCATACTCGAAAGATGTCGAGATGACATGTGTCGTGAGATGCAGACCATCATCTTACATAATCATAAATTTCTCGACACACAAAATTGCTTTTGATATGTAGATTGCACTCTTGAAGCAGCTATCCTGTGCATTAAAGCCAGCGATTACGATTGATGCATCTCTGCTGGCGCCGAGTGCGCCATCTATCTAGAGCATCATGCATGAGACGTTGTAACACATAACAAGAAGCTCTCATAAAGAATACTGTTACATACCTAACACTCTATGTAACCCACCAGCATCACTCCGCAGGCTAGCTGAGCGCAGCGAAGCTAGTCATCAATCTTGCGCTAACCTTTGCCGGCACCGCACTATCACTTTCTGGGCTTAGTGTGTACTTCTTTTGCAAAGAAATAGTTTGTGATGGACTGTTGATTATATTTGCTTCTTGCGTTTCCAGCCTCTTTTTGTTTTCTGAATCTTCTCAACGACGTCACTGCCGCTTCTAAAACATGAACAAGCTCATTTTTCTCCGTGTATCTCAATTTAGTTACGTCAGTCACTCTTACTCTTAGCCTGGAACGGTAGTGTTTGGGAATGCATAAACCCAGCTCGCCCTTGTGATGTCGGTGCCATAAAAGGAGTTGCCTCAACTTAGCATCTTTGCATGTAAACGTCTTGAGTTTGGTGCTTGTACTACTATTTCTTGCAATCATATTTTTATGCTGTCTTGTCTCAAACATTCGCTTGTTTTAAACAATATAATGCAAGTTGGTGAAATGTACTCTGGACAGTTAGGCTTAACATACTCTGGACAGTTGGCTTAACCTACGCAAGACAGTCATGGCTTAACATACATTGGACAGTTGTGGCCTAGATAGATGTGCATGCACTCACTCCATCCATCCAACCCACCACAGCCACGAAGCACGAAGCTTGCCGCTGCCGCGTCACAATTTGTACAATACTTAGGGAGACCAAGAGTGGGAGTATGAAGACGTTTTTCTCAAAAAATATCATCGGCACTCGCTTTCTTCAAAAGTGTTCAACGCAGGACTCCAATTGTTCAACGCAGGAAAAGAGTCCGCTGTTGGCGATCCACTGCCTGCAAAGCGAACCCCTTAAGGAGGTGGTCGTGTTCATTCTATGCTACCAAAGAACAAAGGAGATTTTATAAGGCAGCAGCAAAGAGACCACGAGCAGTGCACTAAAACCACGACGATGATGGACCATCTAACAGTCAGCGCCCACGATAGCGCCGAGAGCGTCGAGCTGATTTTACCGACAAAAACAGCCAGTGTGCTGACATGGGATCAGCCAAAGGTTGAAGATGAATCGAGACAAGAACTAATGAATTCCTCGGTGGAAGATGGGGAGCGCCAAGGTGTAGAGGAGGAAACGAAAGATGATGTTCCCATTGAAGATTTGGCATCAGAGCACAAATTGTCCGATGCAACGACGTCTCCTTGTGGTGATGAATCGGTCGTTGTAGAGCAAACTTCCGATGAGCAAATTGTTATGGATGGGATGGCAACTCAACTGTTCAACGTTGAGAAAGATCAGAAGCAAGCTATGGAAATGGAAGAGCAACCTACACAGCAGTCGGAACAGCCTGCCGATGAAGAGGCAGTTGATGAGCAGGTCGTCAAAACAAAGGGCGGCTGGCTCACTTCGAAATTCAGCTGTAACCCAACTTGCTGTGCTGCACCGGACGTCGGTGCCTTTGATGTCAGGGATACTGAGGATATAAATAAGCAAGTTGCTGCTGAGCAATCTCCTGTAAATGAACCAATTGAGGAGCCCGTGGCAAAGGCACCTAGCAGTGAAGAACCAACCGAGATGCCCGTGTCAAAGGCACCTAGCATCGAAGAACCAAGTCAGGTGTCTGAGGAAAACGTTGTTGATAAAGCTGTCATTGAGAAAGTGCTAGTAAAAAACAAGGCTGGCAAGAGTTGGACGGGAAAGATTCAAAAGAAGAAGGCACTCTTGAAAAAGCTCTCAAAGAAGTTGTCGGGAAAGAAGTCAAAGAACAGTGGCCCCCAACCCATCGCACAGGAAAAATTGCCAGTCATCGTGGAAAATCCAGCTACAATCAAGTCTACAGTTGCAGAGGAAGAAGTGGTTTCCATCAAACCTTCTGATAGTAAGACTGCATCCGTCGAGAACCCAGAAGTAGTTTCGTTGAGGAAAACTTCTTCAAGCCTCATGGACAAAGATGAAGAAGATGAAAAGGAAGTCGAGGCGGAACATCAAACAAACGATCCAAGCTCCCCCATGAAAAAGTCACCCGCAAAGAGAAAGACATTGAGCTTGGCAAACATTTTGGGTTTGGGTGCATGCAGTGTGAAGCCTGAGACTCTCGACGAATTCAAAATAAACCGTGTCGAGAGTGACGGCTATGATGGGGGATCTGACATAACTAATGAGAATGAGACAGCACCCAAGGGTCTGTTTTCGTGTGGTGTCGTCCCCACTTCTCGTCGCAAGAAGAGTGGAATCTTTGACAGGCTTGACTCTGTGCAGTCTGATGCCGCCGTGGGTCAAACAAGTGAAATTGGCGAGGATGAATTGAGGGCATTGACACAACAGGTCAATCTGCCGTTCATTGGAGAGGACAACACAGCCGAGGAAGAGATGAATGAGTCTACAGAAAGTGAGCCACAACAACGAACTGTGTCATCTATTCCAGAGAGGAGGGAAATCAAAGTAAAGAAGTCTAGCTCTACACAGGAGGCTGAGCCACAGCATGAGGAGCGAGCTTCACCACCCATCCAGGATAAATCCCGTCAACAAGCTGCACCCTCCGAGAAGAAGGAAATCAAATTGAAGAAGACCAACTCTAAAGAGGATAAGTCTCGTCAACGAGCTGCACCCTCTGAGAAGAAGGAAATCAATTTGAAGAAGACCAACTCGAAAGAGAATAAGCCTCGTCAACGAGCTGCACCTTCTGAAAAGAAAGAGAAGGCAAAGCAGACCAACTCTAGAGAGGACAAGCCACGTCAACAAGCTGCACCTGCCCCAGAGAAGAGAGTAACCAAGGTGGAGAAGAAGAGGAAGAATACTGAATCTGAATACAAAGCGACCAAGCCCCATCACAGCAGTTATGGAACTGTGATTGTCCCACAGAGGAGCTCAGAGAAGCCTCTTGGCAAGCCATCCGAGCTTGACGAAATTCTGCAAATAACAAAGTCAAATTCTTCAGGTCTTGCAGCTTCATCTAGTACTGATGACGACACTTTTGTTGGTCACATGGAAGCAAAATTCGATCTTTACAATGAGAAGTACGGCCTGATCCAGCGATTTGGCAAACACTTGGATGAGCTAAAGGAGAAACAAGGTAAGTCACCACGTACTGTTTTGGTAGATTTCATACCAACGTTTCACTAATGTTCATGTTCGTTTACTTCTTGTTTTTCAACAGCCGAAGTCCACGCAAAAGAATTAGAAGTAGAAGAGGCACAAGAGGCTGTGGAGAGGGCTACAACAATTAGCACGATGAAGAGAAGGAAGAAAGAATTGGCAAGAATTCAACAACAGCTAGAAAAACTGAGAAAAGAAGAGGAGGCAGTGAAAGTGCCTGTTGCCCGCCTTCATGACCTCCTCAACACTCAATTGGACAGTACAAGTACTGCCGAAGAGTCGTCCACGTTACTTGACGCCAGAAAATTGTTCATGTGTGTCCCAGGTATTGCAGCTTGTCACGGTAATAATGCAGATGAAGAAGACAATGATTCTGTTCACAGCGATACCTCTACCATCAACACTCTAGACAACCAGCTAATTGCTGAATTGGGTAGAAGAGAAGAAAAAAATGATGATGAGCGAGTACGCAATTCTCGTATCGAGCATGTACTTGATGTGATCTGTGGCTAATTGAGAAGCAGGCTGGATTGTGAACCTCAAGAGTAGAAAAGTAGGTTAGGTGTTCTCTCTCCTCAAGCACTTTTAGTTTCCTGTTTAATGTAGTAAATCAATGTTGATAGGCAGCTGCATATTGTTTTTCCCCAATGAATTGATCTATGGAGTGCAGCATTCCATCACTTCTACAAATCTCTTGCTCTTGATGATTCTCTGGGAAATCATGTCCAATCATGTCCGCATCGATACATCCGTCGAGGTGATCGAGGAAGATGCGTTCAACTGTTGTGTACATTTAGTGCAGGTGGATACCCACGATGGAATCAGAAAAGTTGGGAGGAGTGCATTCCGCGGATGCAGATCTTTGAGGAACATTGATCTCCGATCTGTTGTTGAAATCAGTGAGGATGCATTTTCTTCATGTAAAAATCTGACGGATGTAAAGTTTGGTAACAAAGCTGGAAACAATTGGAAAATATGCATTTTATCGATGCACCTCTCTAGAGCGTCTCAAGCTCCCATCTATCACTACTATTAAATACGCGGCGTTCCAACTCCTGCAAGGCCCTGACTTCTATCGAATTCTGTGAGCGACTTGAAAAAATTGAACCACGTGTATTCTATGGCTGTGAGCGTCTTCGACGCATCGCCATCCCGCTGAAAAGAGATCTGTTTACATTTGATCCAACTTACAGGACGTACACCCAGTTTATTGGCTGTGAACAGCTAACAACAGTTGATCTTGTTGGGGGGTCACACAACAAAACTATTGCATCATTGTACATGGAGAGTTGGGGACTGAAATGATTGCAAAAATCAATCGAATCAATCGAGATCTCCCAAATATACCTGCCAATGAAAAGACTGAATCAATAAAACAATGGGTGGACTCAGTCATCGACAGAATGGAATACTACAAAGCTGAACATCACAGA
>JAHBBA010000365.1:0-206717 GCA_018806925.1 Skeletonema costatum | reverse complement strand
ATCGGCGTCGCTACAACGTCGCCTAGGTGACCTGATGAGGCACCTGAGACGGCCGCAAGCCTCTACCTCTAGCACCATATCGTATCTCACGCTGTGAATATGTCAATCAACTGCTTCTAGTGACCCATGATAGTTGGCCATGATAGTATAGAAGCATCGTTTTCACGGCTCAAGCATTGTTTCATCGTATCGGCGTCGCTACAACGTCGTAGGTGACCTGATGAGGCACCTGAGACGGCCGCCAGCTCTACTCTCTAGCACCATATCGTATCTCACGCTGTGAATATGTCAATCAACTGCTTCTAGTGACCCATGATAGTTGGCAGTGATAGTATAGAAGCATCTTTTTCACGGCTCAAGCATTGTTTGATCGTATCGGCGTCGCTACAACGTCGTAGGTGACCTGATCGGCGTCGCTACAACGTCGTAAGTGACCTGATGAGGCACGTGAGACGGCCGACAGCACTACTCTCTAGCACCATATCGTATCTCACGCTGTGAATATGTCAATCAACTGCTTCTAGTGACCCATGATAGTTGGCCATGATAGTATAGAAG
Organism: Skeletonema costatum; assembly: GCA_018806925.1. Classification (NCBI taxonomy): domain Eukaryota; phylum Bacillariophyta; class Thalassiosirophyceae; order Thalassiosirales; family Thalassiosiraceae; genus Skeletonema; species Skeletonema costatum. The sequence goes on along the minus strand of JAHBBA010000365.1, from coordinate 206,159 downwards.
CATCTTTTTCACGGCTCAAGCATTGTTTGATCGTATCGGCGTCGCTACAACGTCGTAAGTGACCTGATGAGGCACCTGAGACGGACGCCAGCTCTACTCTCTAGCACCATATCGTATCTCACGCTGTGAATATGTCAATCAACTGCTTCTAGTGACCCATGATAGTTGGCCATGATAGTATAGAAGCATCTTTTTCACGGCTCAAGCATTGTTTGATCGTATCGGCGTCGCTACAACGTCGTAGGTGACCTGATGAGGCACCTGAGACGGCCGCCAGCTCTACTCTACAGCACCATATCGTATCTCACGCTGTGAATATGTCAATCAACTGCTTCTAGTGACCCATGATAGTTGGCCATGATAGTATAGAAGCATCTTTTTCACGGCTCAAGCATTGTTTGATCGTATCGGCGTTGCTACAACGTCGTAGGTGGCCTGATGAGGCACCTGAGACGGACGCCAGCTCTACTCTCTAGCACCATATCGTATCTCACGCTGTGAATATGTCAATCAACTGCTTCTAGTGACCCATGATAGTTGGCAATGATAGTATAGAAGCATCTTATTCACGGCTCAAGCATTGTTTGATCGTATCGGCGTTGCTACAACGTCGTAGGTGGCCTGATGAGGCACCTGAGACGGCCGCCAGCTCTACTCTCTAGCACCATATCGTATCTCACGCTGTGAATATGACAATCAACTGCTTCTAGTGACCCATGATAGTTGGCCATGATAGTATAGAAGCATCTTTTTCACGGCTCAAGCATTGTTTGATCGTATCGGCGTCGCTACAACGTCGTACATAGGTGACCTGATGAGGCACCTGAGACGGCCGTCAGCTCTACCATACTCTCCAGCACCATATCGTATCTCACGCTGTGAATATGACAATCAACCGCTTCTAGTGACCCATGATAGTTGGCCATGATAGTATAGAAGCACCTTTTTCACGGCTCAAGCATTGTTTGATCGTATCGGCGTCGCTACAACGTCGTAGGTGACCTGATGAGGCACCTGAGACGGCCGTCAGCTCTACTCTCTAGCACCATATCGTATCTCACGCTGTGAATATGACAATCAACTGCTTCTAGTGACCCATGATAGTTGGCCATGATAGTATAGAAGCACCTTTTTCACGGCTCAAGCATTGTTTGATCGTATCGGCGTCGCTACAACGTCGTAGGTGACCTGATGAGGTCCAATCTGGGATGTCCGCTAGCTCTACACTCTAGCGCCGTATCGTTTCTAACACTGTCAATACGACAATCAACTGCTTCTAGTGACCCTTTACGATTGTTCGCGATAGGTTAGAAGGATTCATGTCACTACTCATGCTCTTCATATGTGTTTCGGCCATGCTACAGCGTTGTAGATGACCTGATGAGGTCCAAACTGGGAGGGCTGCCAGCAATACTCTAGCGCCATATCGTATCTAACGCCTTGAATGTCGCAATCAACAGCTTGTAGTGGCTCGTTATGATTGGTTACGATAGTTTAGAAGGATATATGCCTCTACTCAAGCTCTTTATTTGTGTACTGGCCATGATACAGCGTCGTAGTTGACCTGATGAGGGCTAGTTGTTTCAGGGTGCCAGTCCTGATTCGACCACTTTGTCGTATTAACTTCTTCAAAATACTCGCCTTAATTTTTTCATTGTCCATCATTGTCGGGTTTGTTGTTATTGATCGTAGTGTTTAGTACTTTTTTTCTGTAAGTTGTGTCTGTGCAGTAGGAAGGCTCATTTGTCTATCTTTGTCTTTTGACGATTTCTGCGAATTGTCATAGAATGCGATTCCTCATCTCCTTATCCTCCTACTAATGCTCAGCTTTGATTCATTTCGCACTTTTTTCCAGTGATTCGTATTATTTCAAGCGCTAATATGCGCATCGGGTCGACAAATTTAACACAAAATGATAATAGTTCATCTGACAATACCAATGGCAATTCAGTGCAACCAGTTACAATGATATCTGCTCCTCGACTGGTCAATGATCGAGCCTCAATGAGAAGTCTTCTTTGCACGTCTGCTCCAACATCGCCTGACTTGATCCGTAAAATACAATCATCTACCTCACATTGACCTTTAGCATTTGGCACAATCATACCAATTGGTCTAGTGTTTAATTCTTTTGATATTTGTTCAATCACTTTTTGGTACAGTCCGATTTTGACAGTCCCGTCTGTTGCAAGCAACCCTATTCGAGACACTTGCATATCAAATACACTCCTAATGGTCAGGTCAATCATATCGAGAATCGGTAGGTTCGTCCATTCGGCCAGCTCAGATAGAAAGCAATGTGCAGTGTTGCACGGAATAGCCAAGTGGGTCGCTCGAGAGCTCTGTCAGTATATCCCATTGCCGGCACCGATGATGGACCAGTTTGTAGCACAGCTTTATTGTTGTTTGGGATTTGAGGATTGTTGTATATCAGGAGCGGGACGTGATCTTCATCGCTTGTGGCTTTCTGGAGCTCAAAAACATATTGAAGTAGCTTTACAGTTGCACCAGGCCCCATTCCTCCTATCACACCAACTACATTTTGATTAGGGCACCATGTATCCCTATCCATTGTCGGTTTCATTGCATGCATTAATCAAAGCATTAATCCCAAGAGCACACACCTTCTTGAAACAGCAGATGTGTCAATAGAAAAGGAGTCCCTCTATCGAGTAGCTGGCTTCGCGTTCGTGGGCTCGCCCATGATATGTGAGTACTGTCACAAAGGTCTGACACGATTGTCGATACATTACTTGACAACCCTCTTGTTACATTTTCTTTGTCTGAGACGTTTTTGACCCAGACAGGTATTTGTTGTTTTTACCTGCACAATCACCTTTGCTACAACATTTTGGTTTTCTCATTTTTGAAGTTGATCAAAATCAAAAATCAACCACAATGATGATGGTGATGACATGAAACATAATCTATCATAATATGAGCAGAGATCAACGTAGTACAGCCAAGCTGCCCACCCTACCAAAAGCATAATCGTCGCTTATCCATTACCATCCTAACAGTATCACTAGAATCGCTGCAGATAATAGAACTCCTTTCATATATCTGAAACTAATCAGACACTTCACCTTCCAGTATTTTTCAGTTTCACATTCACCATGCCATCCAGCGGGATCGTTGCAATAGACCCATCCAACAATGACACAGCAGTCATCGACGCATCCACTCTCTCTGCCGCCCCAGAAGAGTGTCCATCGGAGCAGCACGAAACAGCCGAAGAGCTCAGCCAGGAAGATGAAGATGACCAACCAGCTGTGAGCCCAATGCCGCCGCACAAAAAGGCTCCCATGGTCACCCCTCGTACCGACCGTAAGGTGACTACATCTCCTTCTGCAGGTGGTGGCAGCAGCGGCAATGCACCGCATTCGAGCCATACGCCAGAGTCGTCGAAGGGCAAATCTAAAAAGAAGGTCGCCGTCCGCAACACCCGTGGCCGCTGACGGAGAGCACCCCGAAGAAGAGCAAAAATCTAGCAAGGCTAAAAGTGTGCCAATGAAGACTATGAAGCACTTTTTTGGCAAAGCAGGAACTGCAAAGGCTAAGAAGGGCAATGCTAAGTTCTAGCGCTGCCAACAGTCAGAAGAAGAAAGACGACAAGCAGTCTAAGAAGGTGGTGGACACATCTTTAGCTGAACCTAGCGCCGACAGTACATGTGAGGATGAATCAAAGGCAAAGGCCGAGAACGTCAGCACTACCAAGAAGGGCACGGCGAAAGCAAAGGCCAAACCTAAACAACTTCCAAAGAATCCTCCCGCGAAGAAGAAGGCAAAGGCTACTCCAAAGTCATTATCTGTTGACATTATCAGCTTAGAGGATATGGATGATTCTCCAATGGATGCTTTGGCAATTGTGTCACGTAACATGAGTGCTGGACGTAGAAGCCGGGTCACCACTAAAAGTATACTTGCAAGTCAAAAGAATGAAAAGGACAACATCTCCGTGGAGAATAAAGCCCCTTTAGAGAGTGGCAAGGATGCTACCATCGCTCCCAAAAACACTCCCAAATCTGATGAGATTGTCACTGAAGTTGAGGAGGCTACGTCGTCTTCTTTAACTGCGGACAGCGATGGAAAATGTGTAGGGGTAGAATCATCAAAGGGAAAAGTGGAGGAGATTAGTGAAAGTGACGATGATGCCACAGTTGCCATGGAAGATGCAGACACGCCCGCTGCTGTCGAATCAGACATTGCTACACCGGTAGAGAAGGATAATTCCTTGTTGGAATCACCCGTATGTGAAGTTAAGTGCACTGAAGAAGTCATGTGTGACGTAGAAAGTGACAAAGGTACTAGCACCGAAGAAAAGGACGAAGAATCTCCCAAAGGTCAACCTGCTGTCATTATCATCGACGAACCTACGCCCGAGACGGAAACTCCCAAGAAAGATGATTCGACCAACACAGCCGAAGCTGCACCATCAAAGAAGAAGCGAGATCCTAATGCACCGAAAAAGCCAAAGTCGGCATTGAACATGTACCAAATTGCCAAACGAAATGAATTCAAGGCTGCCAATCCCGATACTAAAGCTGGTGAAATTGTGAGTGTAGTGGACATTGACGATGACTTGTCTTGCAATTTTTATGCTCTAACTCCTTTTGATTCTTTTTGAAATTCTATTTAGACAAAGCTTATGTCTGCAGAGTACAAAAAGCTTGATGCCAAATACAAAGTAGAGTGGGAAGAGCAGGCAAAGGAGGACAAGCTACGTTACAAGAACGAGATGGCAGCGTACAAGCCTCCTGAGCAACCTAGCAGCCCCGAAAATGATGATAAGACAGCAGCTGTGAGCGAGCCAGCTACAAAGAAGAACAAATCTCCAATATTGAAAGCGCTGGCAGCATGTCCTCCTAAGGTGAAGGGAGATAATTCGACGAAGGTGCAAGTTAGCTCGACAAAGAAAACCGCTTCCATCCCCACTTCCAAGGCCGCTTCCAAAGCAAAGCCAGCGTTGTCGGAGGAGGAACGTTCTCATCTGCAAAAGTTTACCACATTGAGTGAAAAATACAATCTTCGAGCGGAGCAATTGAAGAGTCGCCCGGCGTCAGATGACTTTACCGAGGAAAGTCTGAATGTTGAAAATGCAGATTTACCTTCGTTAGAGAAGGGGTCAGTAGAAGTCGACGGTGTCTTCCCGGATCATTTACTGCCATATCTTATGGTGATTGCGCAAGGTAGCGCTCTTCCCCTCTCCACTCTATCCGAGAAAGCTCTTCAGGAACTATCAATTTTCGTGAAAGAGTCACATCCTCTAACACTTGAATTAGTTTCATCCAAAATCAAGTTGTTAGCGCAACGCAAATCATTTCTCAACGCCCCCTCCCAGCTTGATTGCTTCGAGAATAACGAAGATGGTTACATGTGGAGATGGGAACTATCCTCGATTGACCTCCTACCTTCAAAAGACGCTGCGAAAGTCAAGAAAGCACGAACGGCAAGGAAGAAGCTCCAAAGCCACCACAAGGCTGTTACCAACCTAATTTCTGCCATTGATAAAGCCGTTTCATCAATTGAGGCAAAATCTTCATCTTCACAAAAGATGATTGCCAAGGTCAGCGATATGGAAGAGAAAGTTCTCAAATTCGAACGTGAAGAAGAGACGGCACGTCTGCTGAACAAAGCGAAGGCACAGAAGCAAGCCGCAGAAAATGCGAAGAAAGAGGAAGAAAAGGAACGCAAGAAGATCGAGGCAGCCAAGGAGCGAGAGGCGGCGAAGCAGAAGAAGGCGGAAGAGAAGGAGAAAGAGAAACTTGCAAAGCAGCAAGAGCTCGAGGAAAAGGAGAACAAGCGAAAGGCTCGTATGATATCATTCTTTTCAAAAGGAAGCGCGAAGAAGAAACAAAAGCTCTCCAGCACACCCCCAAAAGAAGATACGATTGTTTGCAAGGAAAACGCCTCTTTCGACAGTGATTCATTCCGTAGATTGATAGATTCTGAAAGCAAACACAACTCTACTCCCTTTACGAAGGCACTGAGGAAGCGAAAGACACAGAGTAAGTTCACCTTGTTTGTTTCAGTCCATTACTGCGATTCAAATCTCTCAACAAGCTGTCTTTTCTCTTTGACAATCGTCAGATGTGAGAGTGTCTGTTTTTGTGACAACTATGTCAGATAACCCCTTCTCCCAACAACCCTACGATGAGGAAAAAATTATTACGGTTCCCAACGTGTACAAGTTTTTAGGATTTCACGAAGACGTTCGCCCTCCATATCATGGAACTTGGAGCAAAACTAGGTAAGTCACTTCGAGAACGCGACGTTGATATGATCCCAAATTTGTCTGTGCTAATTTACTGGCTACCTCTCTATTAACAGCTCCATCGTAAATGGCCGCAACCCATTTGGACAGGATAAATCTATCCTTGACTACGAAGTAGACAGTGAAGCCGAATGGGAAGAAGGTGACGATGACCAAGGAGAGGATTTGAACGAAGATGCTGGAGAAGAAGAGGAAGACGAAGCACCCCAAGATGAAGACAGTGATGGCTGGCTTGCCGCCGAAGATGATCTAGGTATCGACGATGAAGATGAAGAAACCAGAGAATTGAGGAAGAGAAAGCTTCACTTAGAGGCCAATTTACAGAAGTCAGGTCATTACAAAGCATGCGTTGTAGCACCGCAGATGGGAGGCATCCCTCACAGCGCAGAATGCGAAATCACTCTTGTGGAAGGTTTTAGTCTAACGAATGCATTGGATGTCTTGTGTAGTCATGTTGGCTGCGTTCTTTCTCCCGACATCGATTCAATTTGTTTGGATGCTTTTCGCACCAACGGACTCTGCCAAAAACACTGACCAAACGAAGGATTCTTCGGCTGCACAGAGCGACGAAATGACGAGCGAGGCGAAAAAAATCGTTGCTCAATTCGTCCATAACTGTACCGTCAACTCAAAGGACAAGCTCGTGACGGAACTACTCAAGGCCCACCCATCCATCACAAAAAGTCGTGCAAAGGCTATGCGAGAGGTAGACTTCATGGCTGAAAAGAAGAAAGTACCCAAAGAGGCGGGAGGTGGAGTCGTGTGGGAAGTCAAACCTGATCTACTGAAGACGCTGGGTTTGGAGGAAAAAGACCTAGTAAGTGCACACTATATATGACTTTGCAAAAGAACTCGAAGATGATCATCTAACTTTGCTTCCAAATGCTTCTCAGAAACAGTCACCAAAAGTGACGATCCCCCCAAAGACCAACGATACAGAAGCCGATCTCTCTCCCATGGCGAAAGCTAGAGCCAAACCAGTTGAAAATACAATCGGTAGCAAGAAGAAGAGGAAGGATCCTAATGCACCAAAAAAGCCGAGATCATCCTTTATGTATTTCTCAAATGCAAAACGAGCCGAGGTGAAAGTTGCTAATCCTGATGCGTCCTTTGGAGAAATTGTGAGTAAAGCAATTGCCAGATAAACTTGTCGTTTTCCACTCTTTTTCTCATCATATCTTTCTTGCTGAAGGGCAAACTCCTTGGTAATGAGTGGAAACAACTCAGTGATGATGGTAAGATTGAGTATGAAGAACGGGCTGAGGCGGATAAGAAGCGCTACCAAAAGGAAATGGAGGAGTACAGTCCACCATTAGATGACTCTGCCCCGATTGATGACGTTAACGAGAAGAAGAAAGCCGTAGTGAAGAAGGATCAAAACTTGAAAAAGCAAAATTCCAAATCGACACCATCTCCAAATGCTGGTAAAAAGAAGCGAAAGACACCACCTGTATCGGTAGCATCAGCCAATTTGTTTGCAGCCTTCCAAAAAAAGAAGAAGACGGAGTAACTCGCAGACAGCTACTATCGTTTGATGAGATAAAACTCGCTCGCTGGATAAGATCTTTATCAACAATTATTACATGTAGCAGATCTTTAATTAGCATTTATCTTGCTTCATTGTTATCTCTACCATCATTCCGATACGATGTATGGTAGAGCGAGACGAGCGAGCGACGCGAGTCCATACGATCAATTACATAAAGCTGATCAGATAAGATGCCTGTCTTCTGAAATTTGTATCTTTTCGACTCGATCGGATCGGATCTTCAGCGGCCGACTCGGCACAATGGCCATCATCCTGCCATAAACCACCCACAGTCAACATGGCTTTGCCACCAAAAGTGCTGCTCAATCGATGCATTATACGGCGAGCACGCTCTGCGTTGTATTCCACGTCGTCAATTTTACAGTCAGCAGTACCGCTGCCAACTCATACAAATAGAGGATCAAAAAATGACTATCATCAAAATGGCTACGGAAAAATTGTTGCCGTCTCTTCCGTCCCTTCATCGGATGTGTTGCCAACCACCGTTCACACACACTTCACTGAATTGCGTCATTCATCTCCCATGCGACTAGTGCCTTCTCGTCGTACTAATCCTACAGCCTACAACACGCAACATAGACGCGAGAATGGAGCATCTAATCGAAGCCATCATCGCGAGGGAGTTCTACTTCATCTGTCATCATACGGTGGAGGACTTGTACCCGGAGACAAACTTAATTTAGACATTGATGTCCGTGGGAAAGGAGCGATGCTAGCTGTGATGACGCAGGGAGGACAGCGGATATATCGACCTGGGGAGCACTTCCGCAGATATGAAAACTACAATTATGAGATTAGTGCTGCACTCAGCAAACCAAATCCTGAAATGAATTCATTGAAAGTATGTCAATCGACTATTAACTGCACCGTTGAACCAGGTGCTACCCTCTTTTACCTTCCTGACCCTACTGTACCATATCGATCATCTGCATTTGAGGAACGTCGTGTTTTCAATTGCCAATTTGCATCCGCTGCAAGTGACAACAATAACAATGATCAGGGATCTTTGATTGCAGTAGACTGGTATAGTTCAGGTCGTACTTATAGCACTGATATCGAGGAGCGATGGGCATTTGATTATTTAGCTACTAGGACCGAATTGTACATAACAGATGAATCTCACCACGAGCACGGAAGACCAAATCTGATCGAATCGTTGTCATTTGGAAATAAAGGCATTTCGAATAGATCACCACCTGCAGCGGCTTCAATGGGTCAATCTTTTGATGCTATGGCTACGTTGCTTCTTCACGGTCCCACCTCACTTCCCGTGGCAAAGCGTGCAGTGGAGTTGGAGCGTAAACTAGCTGAAAAGCTTACGCGAATCCGTAGAGATGATTCAGTTTGCGAAGAACAAGCAAATGGAGACAACAATGGGCTTGATGAGTTGTTAGAATCGTTAGGCGGGCAAGTCCTACTTAGTGTAAATCCAGTTGAGCACAACAGTGATAATCAGCAACGGCAGCAGCAGTCACACAACAACACACATATGGTGCGAATTATTGCTGAGAACAACGAGGATGTTTACCGAGCTCTCCACTATTGCTTGAAGGAATGCTCTGAACATTTCGGGGGGCTGGAACCTTATAAGGAGAGGATACATTCATCAAAGACTGTCCGGGAAAAGAGTATTCCACTTTCCATGCAGCAAGAGAAAGAAACGCGAGAGAATAAGGGAGAAGACTTGGAAGCAATTGTTGATCAATTGGGTCTCTTTCCTGTGCAAAACAACAACAAAAACCACAACAACAATGCTTGGTTCAGGATGTGCACACTTTCTGACTGTAAGAGTTTTGTTTGCAAATTGGATACAGTATTGCTTTCCTGCGCTTTCCTTTTGTCCAACTCATACAATATTTTCTGATCTCACACCACAACGAACAGCATCTCTCCCCGTTGGATCCTTTGCACATTCTCAAGGCATCGAAGCAGCGGCTCAAATGCAACTTTTCAGAGACACCAACCACACTGACCCATTGTTAGCCAAAAACCTCTCACAATCGTGTTCGATCGAGGCTCTTTCTGACTTTGTTTATTCCGTTTCTCGATCCAATGCAAGGTTTTCTACTCCATTAGTGATGGCTGGGTACTTTCTCATGCAACAAAGTGAGCAAGGTTTAGAGTTGGATGAACTACATCAATTGTGGTCTAAGATTGACGATTACACAGATACAATGCTCATTACAAATAGACCGGGACGTCGGGCATCTATAGACCAGGGTCTGGGTCTAGTACGTATCGCTTCTTCATTCTCAGACGATTGTGATATCAACCATGATTCGGGCAATACTGCAGATTTATGGGCGCTAATCAGTCAGAGCATCGACAAAAACGGAATGGACGCAATGCAATCAAGACGGCCACCCACTAATGGATCTTCCCAGACAAAAGGTCACGCTGCTCCTATCTACGGGATCCTCTCAGCAAAATTGGGTATCACTCCGTTAGATTCCTGTCGGGTATTCGCGTTTGGAGCAGCACGAGATGCTGTGTCTGCGGCTGTCCGTTTGAATTTGATAGGCCCAGCCGCGGGTCTATCATTGTTGGATAGGGTCGGGAGGAAAGCAGTGGAGGATGGCTTGGAGGAAGGACTTGTAGGTATGCTTTATTCCTCAAGAGAAGAACTGGGCTGTGATGAATTTAGTTCTGCAATGATCGATCGTTGGCTTCAATCAGTTCACACATGTGCGCCAATGTTGGATGCAGCACAACCGCTTGCAGACTTATTGCAAGTCAGATTATTTCGAACGTAAAATGCATACAATACTTAAAGCAATGTCATTATGTTGTTCCTTTCCCTCGCTCCTCATTGTATTAGAGCTAGCGTGCAGCACTGTGACGGCGCTTGTAACATCACGAAAAGGGCCCACTCCAAAAGCAACAAACAAGCACCGCCCGAACACCGAACCACACAACAACAACGCACTTCACGTGTTTAGCCCAAGCAACGCATTGGAAATAGTAGCGGAGAGGAAAGAAGGAGGACGCTCGCTTTGTCAAAAGAGCAATAATAAAATAAAGAATTGCAAAGAACCAGATGGAACAAGCCCAAGAGACTACAAAGTCGGCACTGCCCTCACAATCAGGTTACGCCGACCTCGAACAATATCTGGCAAAATTGACCAACGGGACGCCGCTGGCCGAAAGTGAAGTGCAACATTTATGCAACAAAGCGAGAGAGACACTGACACTCGAAGCAAATGTCCAGCCTGTCAGTGCTCCAGTGACCGTGTGCGGAGATATCCATGGCCAATGGCACGACCTCATGGAGTTATATCGCATTGGCGGCTCGGCCCCAGACACCAACTATTTATTCATGGGAGATTACGTCGATCGGGGATACTACAGTGTAGAAACGGTCAGCCTGTTAGTCTGTCTCAAAGTTAGGTATCCAGAACGAGTTCATATTCTTCGGGGCAACCATGAATCACGACAAATCACTCAAGTTTATGGATTTTATGACGAATGCGTGCGAAAATATGGTTCAGCCAATGTATGGAAAATGTTTACCGACTTATTCGATTACTTCCCGCTCACTGCACTAGTAGAAAACCAAATCTTTTGCCTGCATGGGGGGCTTAGCCCCAGCGTGGATGCATTGGATCACATCCGTCAATTGGATAGGGTTCAGGAAGTCCCTCATGAGGGGCCAATGTGCGATCTTCTATGGAGTGATCCCGATGATAGAACAGGGTGGGGAATATCTCCCCGAGGAGCTGGGTTTACGTTTGGACAAGATGTTAGTGAACAATTTAATGCTCGAAATGGATTAACGCTCGTATCACGTGCACATCAGTTGGTAATGGAGGGGTACAATTGGAGCCACGAGAAAAATGTAGTGACCATCTTTAGTGCACCAAACTATTGCTATAGGTGCGGTAACCAGGCAGCAATTATGGAGGTAGATGAAAGAATGGAGAAATCGTTTTTACAGTTCGATCCGGCTCCGAGAAGGGGAGAGCCTCATGTGAACAGACGGACACCTGATTACTTCTTGTAATCAAAATAACAATAGAATGCGACAAGAATGGTTTGGTGATGTGTGTTGAATATGTTAAAATTATATCTGTGTTTAGTTTAGTCCGTGCCCTTGAATGCTGAATCTGGATTCATCTCTCTAAGTAGTACGGCAACAGAAGATGGTGGTAGAATTCCCACCTCTGTTACAATCCCAGTCACTGCACTACTAGGTGTCAAATCGTACATTAAATTCAGCAGCTTCAAATTGGGCTGGCTCTTCCAATCAGACAACACACTTCCATCTTTCTTCTTCTCTTCACCCCATCGGTTTGAAGGTCCTACCCTGGCACAGTCAGTGAATGCCACTTCCTCAGCATCGCCAAGTTCATTACCAGTGATACTTTCCAATTGCACTCGATTGCAAATCTTGTACGTCTCACAGCCCACAAGGACTGGTATATGATTCGAATTCGCCAACAATGCCACACAAGCAGTGCCAACTCGCGACAAGACACTTCCATTGCTCATCAATGCACTTGCCCCCAAAAAGACTTTTGTCACCTCTCTCATCATCAAATATGACAATGCATTCAAAAGAACGTAGGTACACGGAATACCAGCCCTAGAGAGAATCTCAAGTGTATCTCGTCCCTCCAGCAATGGTCTAGAGTCCACCACAATCACACGAAACGTCTTTCCATCAGTAAGAGCCGCATCCAACAAGAGTCGGTTGATCACCTCACTCCTCCCAAAGACCAGTATAACATCCCCTTTATCCTGAATTTTACTCCCCGCATGCCTCGATATAGCCTTACCAGCATACTGAATCCTTTCCGTGACATATGCCTCCAAACTTTCCAATAATATTTCACGTGCCTCGTTCCATTCCAAGTCTCGTTCGAGATTGGCCACTGCTAGTTTAAGGAATGAGAAGGCATTCCCCATGCTGACGGAGTGGGGCCTGCATTGAGTAGTCCAGTATTGAAATGCCGGTTTGAGTAGTGAATGATCGACATCTACTCGAAAATCACGTGTGTCGGGAGGAGGAGTGTAGGATTGGAGGAGCAGTGCGAACGTTTGAAGCATGGCGCGACATCGTGCATTACCGCCCAGCAATGAATGTGTTTGGTACAAGTGACCTAGGGTGGGTACAGCAGGGTGCAGATTGTTGTCAATTGTTGATGATATTGACGATAGGTGTTGATCAGTTGGATGTTTTGGTTGAGGTAGATGAGAGAAAAGTGAGACCGTTTTGTCATCCTTTTTGTTGTCAGTAGCCGATGATCCAGAGTTGTTCTCTTGACCTTCTCCATCGGCAGATCCCTCGGCCGTGCTGCGTTTATCGTCTGCTCCAGATGCTTTATTATTGGATGCTGCGCCATTATTTTCCCCTCCTCCCTTTTTTGGTTTTGGTTTACTTCCACCTCCCTCCGCCTTGGCAGCTCGTTGAGCTTCTTGTAACGCCCTTCTTTCAGCCTTGCTCAACTTTGGCTTCTTGGGAGGGATAACAATGTTGGTTGGCTTTTTCTTTTCCTTTTTGGAAGCCTCTGCGGCCGCCGCTGCTGCTGCTTCTTCGGCTCCCATCGTGATGATGTTGTGTTGATTTTTTTGTGTTCAATTTTGCACTCAACTTCGTCTGTCCGTGATTTTTCAAGCGCGCCAAAAAAGTCGAGCCGAAGATCGCTTTCGACAAAAAATGGCATTGCTACCGATCATCGTTGCTATCATCACAGTACACAGCTTCGACGCCTCTCAACAGCTCCACTAAAAGTCCAATACTCTCAAACAGAAAGAAGCAATATGGCATCACAAGGCCCTCCACCAGGAATGGGGCAAATCATGGTTCTAAGTAAGTCAAAGTCCACGCCTTTTTTAATTCAATGCCGACATTTTATCTTTGCAAATTGGATTGTGGCTGGCCGCATCCCCTATCGACGAATGGGCAGGACATTATCGCATTGCGTCAACAACGCCGCATGCGTGTAGCTCGTCGTCAAGTCATCACTCCTCAGTTGATTTGCAAAATTGAAATACTCATTGTACTCACCTCGCATACCCCTTCTATTTTCATCCAGACTCCAAAACACAGCGATCACAAGGACGACAAGCTCAGCTCGGAAATATCAATGCTGCAAGAGCGGTGGCAGATATCATTCGTAGTACTTTGGGACCACGCTCTATGCTCAAGGTGAGGATAGCAATGACAATAATATTATCATTATTTGAGAAGGTGCAGTGATTTTCTTTTGAAAAATGCGCTCACAATTGTTTCTTTTCCACATTCTACTACTTTGGTTGCACCTTTTTGTTTCAATATCACAATACTACAATAATAGATGTTGTTAGATCCAATGGGCGGAATCGTCATCACCAACGATGGAAATTGCATACTCCGCGAAGTAGACGTTTCTCACCCCACTGCCAAATCAATGATTGAACTCAGTCGGGCACAAGACGAGGAGGTTGGCGACGGTACCACCTCAGTTATCATCCTTGCTGGAGAGATGCTCATAAATGCGGAACCATTCGTAAGGACGAATATCCACCCCACTGTGATTGTACGTGGGTACAACTACGCCTTGCAGGAGGCATTGGAAATTTGTGAAAAGCTAGCTCTGGTAGTAGACGTGAATGACGTTGATAAGATGAAGTCGTTGGTTCAGAGTTGCATTGGAACAAAATTCTCATCTCGTTGGAATGATACAATGATTGATATGGCCTTGAAGGCAGTGCTGACTGTGTCACGGGCGATTCCCATGCCTGTCGGGTCTGACTCATATTCTCAGAAGATGGAAGTAGACATCAAACGCTATGCCAAAGTGGAGAAGATTCCTGGTGGGGAAATTTCCGACTGCACCGTCCTGTCGGGAGTCATGTTCAATAAAGATGTCACTCATTCCAAAATGCGCCGTCGTATTGAGAACCCTCGTATCCTTTTGCTTGATAGTCCCCTCGAGTACAAGAAGGGAGAATCACAAACCAATGTGGAAATTACGGATGAGGAAGATTGGAATACTTTGCTCAAAATGGAGGAAGAGTATGTCGAAAATATGTGCATGGAAATTATTGCGTTCAAACCAGATATTGTCATAACCGAGAAGGGAGTTAGTGATCTGGCTCAGCATTACTTCGCCAAAGCCAACATCACTGCATTTAGAAGGTTGCGTAAGACTGACAACAACCGAGTTGCGCGTGCCACGGGTGCTACCATTGTGAGCCGTACGGACGAAATTCGCGAAGAAGATATCGGTACGGGGTGCGGTTTGTTTGAAATGCGTAAGATCGGGGAAGAGTATTTTGCCTTCTTCGAGGAGTGCAAGGATCCAAAGGCTTGTACAATTATTCTTCGTGGAGGAAGCAAAGATGTTCTCAACGAAATTGAGAGGAACCTTTCGGATGCTATGCAAGTTGTTCGCAATGTTGTATTCGACCCTCGGCTGTTGCCAGGAGGTGGTGCCACAGAAATGGCAGTCTCGGTAGGACTGCGCAAGGCTGGTTTGAAACTAGAGGGAATTCAGCAAGGGCCGTTCTTGGCAGTTGGCGAGGCCATGGAAGTCATCCCTAGAACTCTATCTCAGAATTGTGGTGTTAGTGTTATCCGTACTGTCACACAGTTGCGAGCAAAGCACGCTGCAGCGTACGAAGAGGCAGAGAAAACTGGCGGAGAGGACGCCTTCCCCAAATGCAACTGGGGCATCGACGGAACAACCGGCAAACTCGTGGATATGGAAGAATTTGGCATTTGGGAACCGTTCAGTGTCAAGATTCAAACGATCAAGACTGCTGTTGAGAGTGCATGCATGATTCTTCGTATCGATGATATCGTGTCCGGATCAAAGAAGAGAGGACATTAGTCATTAGAGGAGTAGTATAGAGGCTACTGAACAAAGAGGAAAGGCACTTGCTGTTTAGATCATTTTTGTTCTCCCTCTAACAACTAATTCTACTGTTGATACGTATCTGCCAATTATGACCATGCCTACATTGACACTGACATCATCTCATCTTGTCATGTTGTATATTATCTACCTATCTTAGCGAACCCAACCACACAGAGTACGGAAAAAGATGCAAGAAGACACGACTACACTTATTGATTTGACTAGCATTAAGTACGCGTATGTCAGTTACAGAAAAACATCAAGAAGATTCTATCCTCTCGCAGCAATTTCCTTGCTAACCTGCTTCCATTTCTTGAGAACTTCTGTTGCCTTCCCCTCAACCAAAGTTTTCCTTGCCAAAGCACACCCCTCTTCAATTGTCTCGGTCAAACCATAAACGTAGCAACCAACCCCAGCATTCAACACGATGGCATCCTTCTTTGCATTGGTTTCATAATCTCCTCCCTCCAAGACCAACTCGAATTCCTTGGCATTTTGAGCTGGATCTCCTCCCTTCAGATCTTCAACTTTGCACCGCTGAATATTAACAGAGAGGGGATCAAATTTGTGAATTTTCGTATCATACACTTTCTTTTCACCAACAGGAGCAGTATTCTTAATCTCAACAATGGTTGCTGGTCCAAGTGGGCTAATTTCATCCAATCCGACGCCATGGATAACAACGGCATGATCCACTCTTCCAACCTCCTTCAACGTGTCTGCCATTAACTCAAGCAACTCTTCATGGAATACTCCAATCACAGCATGCTGTGCCGAAGCAGCATTTGTCATAGGTCCAAGTATATTAAAACAAGTTCGCACTCCGAGTTGTTTTCGAATAGGCGCCACTGCCTTCATGGCAGGGTGATTGACGGGTGCAAATAAAAAGGCGATGCCACATTCCTCAACACATTCAATCACTTGAGTAGGATTGAGATCTACCTGTACCTCCAACATTTCGAGCACATCGGCCGATCCACAGGCAGATGAGACACTGCGATTTCCCGCCTTGGCCACTGTGGCACCACATGCAGCGGCCAAGACGACACTTGCCGTTGAAATGTTGATAGTATCCGCTCCATCGCCACCGGTACCAACAATATCTAGAAGTTTCCTATTGTCACTGAATTTGACAGCATGGCACGCATTATTCATTGCACGGACCATACCGGCAATTTCTTGGGGGGTCTCCTTGCGTGCACGAAGTAGAGTGAGGAGGGAGGCAACCTGGCAGGGTGGTGGATCTTTTGTCAGGATGACGGAAAAGGCATCGCAAGCTTCGTCCGCGGTGAGGTGGCGGTCGCCGATGATGAGGGTTTCGATGTAGGGTTTGAGACTCATTTTTATGTTTAGTTGATACGGATCTATCGTCTCCTTTTATGGCTTCTTTTTATGCATATTATATATTATGTTCAATCAATTCATCAGGAGGAGGTGATCTTTCCGTTTCCGTTTCCGCCCGGTGGAAGTTGATGTGAGGTGATGTGAGGTGTCATTGGAAATTCACATCCCGATCTGTGACACTGTACATATGTAACAAAGCAGAATGAAACACATACCACTCACAAACTTGCCGAACATCAAGTACCGTATGACGTCAGAGCCTGTCGCACAACATTTGAAGGGAACCAAATTTCTTGGGACGAAAAACAGACCAACTTTTCGCCGGAACCCGGACCACACAAACGTCTGCAATTCAACATCAAATCTCGGTTTATCCGAAAAAGCAAGTCTCGCTACTCCTCGTACAATTTCCAATCAGCGTTGGAATTCATATCACTGCTTCCCCTGACGCACGAATTACGACGGCCAGAACACCAATCTCCAAATGTTACCCACGTCACCTGTTTGTCAGGAGCGTTCTCTAGATTCGACCACATCACCCATATCTACAGAGGAATTAATATGCTTAATAATCACGTCATCTAGACGGCTTTCTTTTGAACTGAGGTGGACGAGAATTCCGACCCCTGAACGATGTTGCCTTTTGGATATTGCCCCCAGTCACTGTTTCACCGCGACGAGGACACCTACAGAGAAAAACCAACTGCATAAAGAAGGCTTCATCACAAAACACTACTCAACAGAGCTGCTATCATCAATTGAAGCAAGTAACAACTTGACCAAGCAATAAAAGAAGAAGAACATCCAACACCAATCGCAGCAGAGCCTGCCTGGAAGTAAAGAGTAAGAGCATAAGACGTGCACAAAATAGTAAGAAATAATGGACCAACACGAGGTTCAACCTGACGATGCTGGTGCAGCTACTGACGCTGCCACTCTCAACAGTGATGCCGCCGTGGTGGAAGGCGGCATAAAACGTCGCGAAGGTGACACACCAACACCTCCGCCACCTCAAGAGGCGGAAGTATTGAACAACGACCATGCCGCACTAGCCGGGGGAGGAGGTTCCCCCAAAACCGGCGGCAACACAAAAGCGAGACGTCGCGATTATAGGAAGCGTGCTCTCTCCAGCGCCACCAATGGCACTCTTGAAACTAACGCAAGTATGAATGGGAATGTCACCTCGGATAACAATAATGCCTTCTCAGGGCTGTCTTTCATGCAGAACTCCGCCATGGGTTCCAATATCATGAGCTCAGGGGGCGACCATTCCATTGTCAGCTTTGGTCTTAACTTCAATTTTGACAATACCTCGTCCCCATCTAACAGTGATAGTGGAGAAGGTGGAGACACTAAAAAGAAGAAGGCGGATGGCAATAATGCCAGCGGTGACAAGAAGCCCGCAGCCAAGCCGTCTGCCATAACCGCTCCCAATAGCAAGGATGCGTCGGGAGGAAGCAACAAGGGCAAGAATAGCAAGGGGAGTAGTTCCAACCACTTGAAGCACTCGAGCAAAATGCCCAAAAGCTCCAAAAAGGCTTCTCCATCAGGAACCAATGGGGAAGATGGAGGAGGATCTGACCCCAACAGTAGTGACAGTAGCTTAAATAACGATTCGGGGGGAAGTGCGAGTGGGGGGGATTCAAATTCAGGATCCGGCTCGGGTGGAGACGGAAGTGGAGGATCTGGCTGGAAGAGTACGATATCTAGTTTGACTACCAGTTCTAACCAGGAGTGGATGGCCACTAATGATTCGGCTGCTGCTGCTGCTGCGGCAGTGGCGGCTGCTGAGGTGGCAGCAGTAGTCAACAAAGCAACTGGCGTTGCCAAAATGTCACCGGAGGGAATGGAAACAGGTATGTATTGCAAGGGGGAGACCATTGTGTGTATCATTCCATTATCATCTTTTCTCGTCACTAACATGCATCCTCTTTTCTTTCATATTGCAGATGGCAAACCAGCCGTAGTTAACCAAGACGCTGCTGTCGGGAAGAAACGTAAGGCCGATGCGACCAAAGGAGCCAACGGACGAGTTGAAGACGATGATGGATACAAAACTGACGAAGAACAATGGGGAGGAAGGGGAGGAAACAAGGGTGGCAATGCCATGCGACCATCCATATCTTCGCACAAAGGTGCTCTCAAGGTATCAACCCAAAAGTCTGACGGTCCTTCTGTCAAACAAGCTCGATTCTCTTTGGATCAACACCCTAGTGCGGTGACAAGAACTGATGATTCCCAACAGCCTCTCTCATCATTAACAGGATCGTCAGGAACTGATAGTGCTAGTGCCGGTCCTGCAGTGACGTCGTCAAATGCCGCTCGAACAGCCCACCAATTATCGTCAGCTACACCCGCAACATCATTTCATCCAATGGGTGCTGCTGGGCAGAATACTGCTGCTCCGAATCCAGTAACATCTGCAGGCAAGCGTGGTGGTGGCGCTGCTGCTGGTGGAAAGAAAGTTTCAATGGATATGAAGAGACGTGAACAACGAAATGCCCGTGAAAAGGAGCGAAGTTGCAGAATAGCAAATCAAATTGATGATTTGCGCACCTTGCTATCAAGAGGGGGAGTTATCGTTGCCAAGGGCACCAAGAGTTCAGTGCTTTCAGAGGCAGCGACTTACATCAACTTATTACAACAACAGCAAGTTCAATGGGAAATGTGAGTGGATCTTCTCATGATTTTTATTATCTGTTTTACGACTATTGATGTAACTAATATCTTCACCTTATCTCTTCAATCCACTCAGTGACCGCCAATCGCTGATACAGCAAATGCAACAAATCGGGGCCGCGCCTCTGCATCAAGTTCTACCACAGAATATGACAGTCGCTCCTACTCAAATTTCAGCAGCAGCGGTATCCCAACCTGCGGCTGAATTGAATTCCATCTCACCAAATGATTACAAGTTTGTTTTCAACAACAGCTCTGTGGGAATGGCAATTGCTTCCATGGGTGGAGCCTTTGTTGATTGCAACGACATTTTCTGTCAACTTTCTGACTATACCAAGGAAGAAGTTTGTACTATGACCATATTCAACATGACCGCAAGAACAGATCTCCAACATGCATTTGATCTGATAAGTCAAATGATAACGCCGCCTTCGGTCGAAGATCAACAGAAGAAGTCGAATACCATTGTGCTTCGCGGTGCAATGAAGAATCGAACTGATCTAGGCCTCAGTGTCTCTCTTATCAAGGGAGATTTAGGCATAGCAAAATGCTTCTGCGTCACTCTAGTCAAGATTCTATCGATGGAAACAAGCCGACCAGATACAGTGTCAATTGAAATGGAGCTTCCTCAGGTAGAAACATCCAGCAAGCAGAAGAGTAATGGATTTGGAGTGTTCCCGGCTTATACCTCAGGATAAGAAAGATAACACAGCGCTCTCCATCACACACTCCCTGATGTTTGTCACGTTGCAGGGAGTGAGATCGTCGTTGTGGAGAGAATTGCGACCAAGTCAAGCTAACGGATACTAAGTCCAAGAAGTAATGTGGATTCACTTACCGTAGCTTTTGTATCAATTAAAAATGTAGTGTATCCGATACTTAAAAGAATGTAATGTCATTAAGTGTCCTTATTTTGATTCATCAGTAGGGTGATGATGATGTTACTAGTCATCAATAACCTTTACATGAAAGCAAGAAGAGATGGGCGGGGATGAGTTAGCTTCATTACCATTAATCCACAGGATAAGCATTACAGAAGAAACAAAAAGAGGTGCAATAAACAAACTTGGAGAGAGAGAAATCAAAGGCAGTGAACTAACAAGCATCCAACTCTTTATTTTTTTCTACATCGCACATTTCTATTAAGCAGTACGTTTATGCCTCCAAAACAGCGTTGGTAGTCTTACTTAGCAACTCGCACTTTCCTCCAGATCCCTCAATGGCATCACGGGCAGCCTTGGTAAAGGCATGTGCTTGTACGGTAACTCCCTTGGCAGTGAAGTCTCCACGTCCAACAACAACCTTGTGGATGTCGTGCTTGGACTTGGTAACAGCAGAGGACTCGAAGAGCGAATCGAAGTTGACAGTGCTTCCCTCAGCGGCGCCATTCAAATCATCAAGCTTGATCAAGTTGAAGATCTCCTTTTCATGTCCAGGTCCAGTTGGTCTACCAACGAATTTGGGCAATCTCCTGTAAAGAGGCTGCTGTCCTCCCTCAAATCCAGGTCGGGTGGGCCTTCCGGCTCTTGATTTCTGTCCCCTCATTCCGAAACCGCAAGTGGCTCCCTGTCCAGCAGAGATACCACGTCCCTTACGGTTCTTGCGCTTGCGTGCCCCGGGAGCGGGACGGAGGTTGCCGAGGGTGAATTCCTCCTCGTGGAGGGCGGATTCATCGGCAGTGCGGCGCTTCCAGTCGTAAATTTTCATGGAGAGGTTGGAGCCATTGTTGGTGGCAACGAGGTTGCGGGGGGTGAAGGAGGAGAAACCCGCTGCGGCGGATACTAGGGCCGCGAGGAGTGCTAATCTCATCATGATGAAGGTGTAATTAGTGTTGGTGATCGGCTGTGGAGGTTGATGGCCAGTTGGGTGATGAAAGAAAAAGCTGGCGGTGAGAGAGCACTGACGCATCTACTTAATGGAGGTAGGTTATCAGCTCTTTGCAGTGCCATTGTGACACCAAACTTGCCGCCGACCCCCGACGACAGTGAAGGGCTGATCGAAAAACCAAAGATGCGGTCATTGTTATGTCCTCTTTTGCTCCCAGCTAAACCATTGACTGGCTCATAATAAAGCATCGGTTGCTTGCATCTCCGGCCCAACCGTCTGTATGCTTCGAAGAAACAAATTATCATCGCCGTCACTCTCCTCCCTTCCTAGTCAGCAAAGCAGCAGCAGCAGCAGCAGTCACCCAAACAGCATTTCAAACAGCAGCAGCATTCAAATCGATATCGAGGCGAAAAACAACAACAACAACAACAATACAGTTGACATTAGTAACAGCAAAATTGTCATGAACACCGTTCCAGCTCCACCAAGATCAGAAAGCATGGCCTATGCATCTCATAGTTCATCCTCAGCATTGTTCGCGAAGATAAACTATTATGTTCGTTACAATACCAAGGCAATTGTGATTGGCATTGGTATGATTTTAGTGGTGCTTGTGATGATTGCCGACAATGCTGACAACCAGAGCAGTGGCTATTTACGCTTGTAAGTGTGTGTTTCTTTGTGAGTCTGGCCGATCACGATGCTGCACATAACTTGTGTACACATCATCTAACAATTCATGAATCTTTTTGTATCTTTCAGGCCGAGACACGCCTATGACCATTGGGGAGGAGCCGTCCATCCCGGTTACTTTGCTCTTGAAGATGCCGTTATTGACGATCACACCTTCCATTTCGCCGCAGTCACCGATCTTGATAAACTCTCTCTCGTGGCTGATTCCAAAAAGCCATTGTTTCGATCGACACTCCTCCCTGGAAAATTGGTGAGGGATGCTGCTACCAATCGATACAATGTTGAGTTTGAATCTATTCGTACTTTGGTATCGCAACATAACGAAGCTGGACGAGGGATGGAATTGTCAGAGTTGACTATTTACAAAAATCGTTTGTTGAGTTTTGATGATCGGACTGGAACAGTGTTTGAAATTCTATCGTCTCCCGATGCGGCTGATTCGTATGTTGTGCCACGATTTGTTATTACGGAAGGTGATGGTGATACTGACAAGGGTATGAAATGGGAGTGGGCGACGATTAAGAATAATGAACTTATTCTTGGAAGTATGGGAAAGGAATTTACCAATCCTGATGGAAGCATTGACAATACGAATAATCTCTGGGTAGCTGTCTTGAATGACCGTGGTGAGCTTCGAAGGGAGGATTGGGAAAGAAAATTCAACTTTGTTAGGGAGTTGGTTGGTGCCAGCCCTCCTGGTTACATCATTATGGAAGCAATTTTGTGGAGTGATCATTTGAAGAAGTGGGTCTTTTTACCAAGACGGATTTCCAGTTCAACGTATGATGAGGTGGAAGATGAACGCAAGGGAAGCAACAAAGTTGTACTTGTCAATGATTCTTTCACTGAAGGCACTGTGGTGGACATTAAGATGAAGCCTTCTGATTTGGATCCTTTGCATGGATTCTCAACTTTTGCCTTTGTACCAGGAACTGGTGATCATCACGCTATGGCTGTTCGGTCAGTGGAAGAGGACTGCACCGGGCCAGATGAGTTGTGCAAGCAAAGGTCGTATGTGATGGTGTTTGATGTTTTGACAGGAGAAGTGCTGATGGACGAAGTGAAGATTGAACTGGACGAGAAATTCGAGGGGCTTGAGTTTGTGAACATCTACACGAAGCCTAAGTTTTGAGTTGATGACTGATGAGCAGAGAGACTGGCAAGGAGCAGTACGGCAGAGGAGTTTCAACACAAAGCCGATTTTTTGATTGAATTGACTGAAAAAGCAGTTTAACTTTTTGAAGAACCTGATAATATAACCAAGTGGGGAATAATGAATAATAACACAAACGATACAGTTGAAGGACTCTGAACTGGACTTGAGTCTGTGGCTTGGATTGGAGGAGGGAGGTATCAGCTACGGAGTTGTTACACACAGACAGTTACATGTTACACGTCTTTTTGCCACCTCGCACTTCATTTTTCTACAATATTTTATATTTTCCGAAGCAACCTCAGCCGCACACATATTCCTATCATCGTCCCACTAGCAAGATGAGCACACCAGAAGCAGCAGCAGCAGCAGCAGACCCTGCCATTGCAGAGCTGACCGACCAAATCGCCAAGCTCGGCGTCTCCATCGCTGAGGCAAAGCAGGCCAAAAAGCCGAAGGAAGAATGGGACCCACTCCTCAAAGAAATGTTGGCGCTGAAAGTAGAATACAAAGCCAAAACTGGGCAGGAATACGGCCCAAATAAGGAGGAGAAGAAGCCCAAGGGGAACGACAGTCAGGAAGCATCTGACAAAAATAAGGAAAAGCGTGCGAAGAAGGCAGCTGAAAAGGCTGCCAAGGAGGAGAAGAAGCGTAAGCAGAGGGAGGAGCGTGAACGCATTCAACGTGAAAAGTTGGAAAAGCTCAAGAGTGCTGCCAATGAAGATTGGAGCCATGTGTTTGGAGATGCTCCCATGATCCAGTCTGCTACCAAGTCGGAGGAGGGCGTGAACAGATGGACTAGAATTGAAGCATTGTCGAAAGAAATGGAGGGTAAAAAGGTGCTCGTCAGAGGGTTTTTACACACCGCAAGAGGAGTTGGAAAAGGTGCATTTGTGTTGATCCGCTCCTCTCTGTACACCGTGCAATGTGTCGCATTTGAATCCAAGGATATCCCATCCGCTATGATCAAATACATGAATGGTGTTCCCGTCGAATCTATCGTTGATGTCTACGGTACACTTACCGTGCCCGCTAACCCTGTTGAGGGAGCAACACAATCTGAAGTGGAGGTTCAAGTAGAAAAGTTCCACTGTGTACACAAAGCCACCGCGGCGATGCCATTTCAAATGGAGGATGCTTGTAGACCCGACCTTGTCAAGGAAACTGATGTGGGAGCATATGATCATGAGGCCAATGCCTCTGCAGAAGGAGGAAGGGTTGGACAAGAAACTCGACTTGACCACCGCTGGATTGATCTTCGCACACCTGCCAACCAATCTATTTTCCGTGTCCAATCCATGGTTTGTACCCTCTTCCGTGAATACCTGCTATCTCAAAACTTTATGGAAATCCACACCCCCAAACTGTTGTCTGGAGCAAGTGAAGGAGGAGCTGATGTTTTCACCCTCGATTACTTTGGCAAACCAGCATGTCTGAGTATGAGTCCCCAGCTACACAAGCAGATGGCTGCGGCATGTGGTGGATTCGAGCGCGTCTTCGAAATTGGCCCGGTTTTCCGTGCTGAAAATTCCAACACACGTAGGCACTTGTGTGAGTTTACTGGATTGGATTTGGAAATGGCCATCGTTGAGCATTACGATGAGGTGTTGGATGTGTTGGGAGATTTGTTTGTTTACATTTTTGACGGACTTACGGAAAAGTGCGGACAAGAAATTCAAAGAGTGAAGGAGCAGCATGGATTTGAGGATCTGAAGTACCTTAAGAAGACGCTCAAGATTGATTATGCCACCGGATGCAAGTTGCTGAGGGAGGCCGGAGTCGACCAGGGTGATTACGATGACTTGAGTACCGAAAACGAGAAGAAGTTGGGTGACATTGTGAGGGAGAAGTATGATACCGACTTCTTTATTATGGACAAGTACCCCTTGGATGTCCGTCCTTTCTACACCATGCCCGACCCAAACGTAAGTAACTCGTGCACACTACTTATCCAGCCATTTTATGTTGCGCCCACACGCCCTAACTTATCACGCCTCCGTTTGTCGAATCATTCATAGAACCCAAAACTCTCGAACAGTTACGATGTCTTCATTCGTGGCCAAGAGATTTTGTCTGGTGCCCAACGTGTTCATGAACCTGAACTCATTGAGGAACGTGCCCGTGCTTGGGGAATTGAAGTCGAGACTATAGCTTCTTATGTCGATTCTTTCCGAAATGGAGCCCTTCCTCATGGTGGCGGAGGAATCGGTTTGGAACGTGTGGTCATGCTTTATTTGGGTCTTCCTAACATTAGGAAGAGTAGCATGTTCCCTCGTGACCCAAGACGGATTTCACCTTAATTGAAAGACTTGGGTGGATGTAGAGAAGTTATAAATTGGAAATGCACTGCGGATCAGTGCAAGGAAAAGCTATGCAAATTGCAGAAAGAAAATATAGCTGAATGGCCTAAAGTAACCCTGTATTTGCATCGGGTACAGCTTGTACACACAGAATAAAATGCTGTCTTAGCTTGCAGACCTTTGCGCCATTCTACTGTCTTAAGAAAAAGCTTTGCGTTATCTGACCAGCCTTGACGGTTTCATACCATATTGACGTACCATATAGCCATGCGAGAGATTGGTGCTTCAAGCTGATCTATGGTACAACCACATCATGGACTCAAAATGAAGATCGTCTACGAACTGCTCTTGGAAAGCTTCTCCCTGAACATCATCATATACTTTTCATTTGTCTCATACCTTTTCCTTGCGTTTTCACGCTCTGATTCAGCCAACATCTTTGCAGATATTAAATCTGGCAACTCAGTATCATTGAACTCGATATTTTGCTGCGCTTCCGGACTGAGTTGTTTTAGTTTGCTCTTCGCCGCTTCGAGTGCATCAGATGCAGCTGCAAGTTTTGACTCGGCGTCCAGCATAGCTAACTGCGAGGCTGTTGTTGCCTCATCTAGCTTTTTGATCTTTTCTTCCATTCTCGATTGGTGCTGTAGCGGTCGCAAACTTGTACTAAGTACTGTCTTCGTGATCTTTCGTGATGCTCTCCGTGTAGGAGTATATTGAAGCTTCAATTCTAGCTACACCGCCGCAAAAGAGTTCAAATCGACTCTTATCGCTGTGCTCAACCTTTTTGATAATGCCAGAGAGAACACTGAAGATCAAGCCGGCGATATGACTGCAAAGGGTGTAACGAAGCAATAAGTAGTTTGCATGCACGCAAACAAACAACAGTTTTAGTGATGTCGATGTCATTGTCCGGTCGATTTCGTGTTTGGCGCCATAATCGACCCTACATTTTTTGCGATTTTCATCATCGCATCGCAGGCCAGTGAACCTGCTAAACGAATAAGAGAAGTATGCCGGCCCCATCAATATTTGCCGTCATACGGCACATGTTTTCACGTGCTCTACGTGAAACTGGCCAGGCATTAGATCGCGTAGGCGTCAGAGGAGTCGTTCATGCCCATCAAGGGCGCAGAATGGGAGACGATAATCCGTATTGGTTTAATGATCATTTAAGCCGTCATCGCGGCATTATGGGATTGCTGCGGCGAGGGTATCCCGTTGTTCCCGGTATAACTTCTGGTAGTGCTGGTGCAAATGCAAGATTGGCTGGCAGCGAGCATGGTCTTGTGGAGCATGGGCAGACACAAGACGTAGCATTCCTAGCACCATGCGCAACGTTGATTGGTAATGTTCAATTAGCACCAAATACATCGATATTCTACAAGGCAATTCTCAAATCTGACGTCGCTGCATACGGCGTAAATACAATACACTCTGCCGAAGATGAGGAGCGATGGAAGAGCTTACCTGTAGGGGGATACGAACGCAAACAGGACGCAGGTATGTTAGACGCGGGCAGTGGGATAGGTCATCCAACGATAGGAGGGGCAAATGGGGGAGGAATCTACGTCGGTGAAGGGACCAATATTCAAGATGCGTGTGTTGTGACATCATACGAAGGTCATTCAACAATTGGAAAGTATGTTACAGTAGGGCACGGTGCGCATATACATTCAGCAACTGTCGGTGACGAGTCTTTGATCGGAATGGGAGCTGTACTTAAACCTGGATGTGTAGTAGAAAGCCAATCATTCATAGCAGCAGGTGCAGTCATTGAACGAGGATGTGTTGTCAACAGTGGAGAAATCTGGGGAGGCAACCCTGCAAAGAAACTGAGAGAATTGACAGCCGAGGAGAAAGCGAAATTGCGTGTACAAGCTGAGAAATACATCTCAGTTGGCAATATGCACAATCATTGCATGGAACTGGGTGGCAACATCCCCGATTCATTCCTGGAAGATGCTGATAGTCTAATAGAATTGAGTGCTGCCGAGGATATTACTAAAAAGCCGGTAGACATGAAAGACGAACACAGTAATCAACTGGATGAAAAAGACAGCCAGGATGAAGGAGTGAAAGTTAAGATACAGTAGAGCAGTCCACGTTAAGGCAGTAGATGATTCTATTTACAACCAGAGAGTCTGTCTTCCGCAACTTCTGCATGCAGCATAACAGCAATGCTCCTATCTAAGTACATAATATCATCCTTCGATAGTTCATCCTCTCCTTACTCGGTTGTCCCTTCTTCCCCAGCTCAATTCGCATTTTATTCACTTTCGATTTTATATTAGCCGCTGCCGCTGGTAGGAACAGTAATATCATCAATTCTACCGTCTCTTCAGCACTGCAAGCAAGCAAAATGGCGGACGAGGCGAGGGCAATGTTAGATGCATTAATGGGGGCGGATCGTAATGCCCCAGTAGAAGGAGCCGCCGGAAGTAGCAACAGTAGCAGCGGTGCCGCTCCTCGAGGTCGCAAAAAATCCTGTTACGATAACGATGTCTGCCCGCTCTATTGTGCATGGAGTCTTTCGTCTCAAGAAAATCCAACGTGGGCAGAGACAGTGGCCGCCAATGAAGGTGCTGGTGGAATTGATGTGTTTGATTTATTCACCAACACGAAATCTGATATAGGTGGGTTTTAGGGAACATTATTGTCTATTGATGTTAGTAAATTCGCGCTCTCTCTCTAACCATTTAGCTCTTGGCTTCCAAAATGAAAATAGGGGCAAATCCATTCCGCGTTGATGATCATGCGCGGGAAGAATTTGCTTCACTTCCAGATCACGAAAAGCGTCGTTTGGGGTATGAGGAAATGCTAGCTCGTAAACTTCTTGATTTAGTTCGTCAATGCGACCGACTGGTGTCGAGGAACAAGGAAAAATTGCGACGTGAAGTTGCTCAGGCAATGAAGCAACGAACTGGGGGTAGAGGTAACCGCGAAGATTTAATAGTCACAGTTAATGAGGAAATGTTGAATGAATGTTCAGCCAATGTTGCCAAGGCAACTTTGATAGAAGAGGAGATGGCAGAATTAGTAGAAAAGATGCAAGAGTTGGAATCAGAAGAGAAGGAGCTATTACAAGTATTGGCCAAGGAAGCAGAACAGAAGAAAGAGGAAGACAAAGGAAAGGAGCCACCTAAGAAGAAGAAAAAGAAAAGCAAAGATAAGGATGCTTCAGTAGAGAGTGAGCCGGCACAGACTCCTACAAATGATGTAGATCCTCGCCTTTTGGAGATGCAGAAGCGAAAACTCACAACACTGCTTCATATTCAATCACTATCACTTCAATTGCCTCCTCTTCGTGACAACACCGATAATCTATTGCGTCAATTGCAGTATCTTCGATCCGACACATCAACTGACAAAGTTGTCTGTGAAGTAAGTGGTAACTTTATGAGTTCTCGCGATGCCGACGAAAGGATTGCAGCTCACTATGCAGGGAAGCAATACATTGGTTGGAAGTTGGTCAGGGAGAAGTTAAAAGAATTGCAGAAGAGGGGGTTTGGTATGGGCGACTCTCAATCTCATGGTAGAGGAGGTGGTGGCTACAATGATGGCTACAATAGGGGACGCGGTGGTCATTATGATAATAGAGGGCACGATAGAGGGCATCACTACGATGATAGAAGAGGAGGTGGTCATTATGGAGGTGGTGGTAGTGGTTATCATCGAAACGACAGAGGACACGGAGGTGGAAGAAACGATAGAGATTATCGATCAAGAGATTATGATCGTTACGATCGTCGTGGGCGTTGGTAAATCGTGCTTTTTTGTTCCTACTACTAGTTTATCGAATTACTTGAAATAATGCATTTACCCAAGAGCATTTACCTCTATCATTTCACGTATTTACTCTCCTTTGATTGTGATGTATTAGAATCAGGTAGCATCCTCTATCTCCTCGCAGAGATGAACGAAACAAATCAATCACTCTCACCGCCGATACATCTCGATAGACCTGCACTTCTTGGAAATGTTACTCAGTCTGCCTTCCGTCAGCTCCGAAAAAGTAATCATCTTCCTCATCCTTCCTTCATTGATGCAAGTTTGACTTTCATCTCTCCATTTCTTTGCGCAACCTTACATTTTTCTCTTCAAGCGAAGAGAAAAGAAGGCCTCGGCAGCCTTCACACTCCACATAGCCACTTGCTTTATACCCAGCCCAACGACATTCCTTGCAGCTCGTGTACTTACACTCTCGACATTCCTGCGGGGTGGTATCCATTTCAAACTCACAGTAGCAATCATCACAACATACTTTGAAACAATCCAACCCCTCACACTCTGTTGAACCTGAACACTTCTTGCACATATGACTTTCACAATAGCTGCATTGGAAGATTCGTCTTCACAACAACCAACACAAAAATACGGGTTTTCACATTCCCATCCCTGACACTCTTCATCTAATCCTCTGCAATGTTCACAAATTTGGTCTCCACAGCCGCCGCAAGTGTCAATTGAAGCACATCCGTAGCAGTAAAATCTCTCGCACGAATTGCAAAAAGAGGGATCAACAGGCTCCCCATCATAAGTTTTGCAGCGAGTGCAAAACTGACTCAAGCATTTGTAGCAGGTAATTTCTTGCAGGCCACGGTCGTCAATGCATTCGATCCTATAATCATTATGGCGAGACCTCCCGACCCTTGCACCACATTGCTGGCAACCGAAACGAAGTCGGTACATGAAATCATCATATCTACGCAAAAATGAAACCAAATTAGAATTCTTTCGCCAATGCTCTGGCAGATAAATGTGTCTCAACGAAGACTGCCTGTTCTCAATGAAACTCTCAATAATTGACAACGCGACGTCCTCAGAGATATAGGAACAATCGATGTCAATCTGCACCATCACATCTGATCCACGCAGAGGCTCCAATCCATAACCTGTAATGCGACTCAAACCGTTCTTCCAAGGTCCGGGTCCAGTTTCAGTTAGGAACAACTTTTTGAGTTTGTTCCTACCGTCAATAACTACAAGCAGAGCGCCCAGGTCATCATCTGTGAGATTCCATCGCAAAGCATAATCATGTTGGCTAAAATCATGAATATCCCACATTCCCTCTCGAGACAACAGAATTTTCTGTGAGGCCAAGGACAAGGGGAGGTTCCAATCTGCTTTTCTCCATGCCGATGATTCGGCTGTCATCAAGAGTACTGTCATTGCAACACAGAAGAGCGCTAGGGGGATTTGGGGCAAAAAAGAGGCGACATGGATCAGGACCGCTTCGGGCAGTGCACTGATTTCTTGGCTATAGACGGCGTCCATACAGCCGGCGGCCACCGGCGGTGGAGACAGTTTCTATCTCCATGGTAATACAACTGTAAGAAAATGAAGATCCTGCCATGGAGCAGAATGATTTTCATCGTGAAGTCCGAGCGTTCGGCTTTCGGATATAGAGGGGCGGGGGAAGCCCCCTAGAATTGGAGGTGAAATCGCGTTTCCCTAAAGAGGGTTGCCCAAATGGGGGGGAACTTCCCCCATATCGGGAACATCAGCCCCCTAAGGTAAGATCGTCAAGCTGTGCGCCTGCCTCCATCTCCATTATCTCCATACCTGTGATACAGTCCATGAGATAATATCTTGGGACTTGAAAGCGTTGCTGATGTCGTTGGAAGTGCCAACGTTAACCAATACAGCTTACTTACCATAGGAATACCATAGAAGGATGACCATTGTTATTTCTCCTCTACTAGCAACACTGCTGATAGCAGCAAGATGTGATGGATTCGGATTATTGTCGCCATCATCAGCATCACGCAACAATGTTCATGTAACTTTCCCAGCTCCTCAGGCACGTGCGTCTATCACCATCAATACAAACGGGCGTAGTCATCGGAGGCATCAAATACTGAGAACGACATCATATCCAATCAGTACTCGTCATAACTCACGACACACAAAATTGTTCAGTGCATCAGCGTCTCTGCCCGTCGAGGATGAAAGAAATGATGGCAACAACAGCAATAACAAATCAGCTAGACCAGATTGGGCATTGCCATGGATGCCAACTTGGTTAATCACTCTACGCCCAATCACACAATTCATTGTCGGCCTGGGTCTCTACATATTCCACTTACGAATACTCACACAACATGGCATCACATTTCCATTTCAACTCATACCAAATGATGAGGGATGGTTCCAAAGTATCGGGCTGGATAGTTTGGCTGGTATGTTTTCATTGTTTGGGATGATTTGGTTGAGAAAATCGTCCATGAAGCATGCTGCGAAAGGTAATGACGTCAAGGTGGTAGTTCCATCGGTTTGGTCGGATCCTACACACGATGAGGCACCGTGGAAATTACGACGACCCAAACGAAACAAGAACAACAAAGCAAAAAAGAGAGATAGTGGCGATGCTGAGGATGCAATAATGGACGAAGTACATCATCCAAGATCTACAAGCATTGTTGCTTTTGTCTTGCTAACAGTTGGATACTTTTCAACTGGTAGGTTTTCTCTATTGTTTGAGAATGCTCTTTACGCTGCAGCAGGATATGGTCTGCCCCTGACAGTACCCATGCACAGAAGGTGAGTTTCTTTGAATACATTCACATTAGTTTTGCCTCTGCTCGATCCTCATATCTCATCTCATCACTCTTCTGAGTTTAGTCTGGTTGTTTTATTGGGTCATTTGGCATGGGTAGTTGTCGGCAGTGGTATACTAGCAACTGTATTGAGTCCCAAACCTTTCTTTGGAGGTGGATGGAAGAAAGTTGCAAAGAAGAACGAGAAAGTTCTCCAACCATTTCGATGGTATACCAATCAATGGAACACATACTGGCTCTGGTGGACAATTGGTGGTTACTTTGTCTCAGCGTGGTTGTTCAATATCGCAGACTTTCTCAATCAGATAGTATTACCACCTTATCTCTTTGCTGAGCAGTCCGAGGGAGTCGTTAGCCAATTGATCAATCCTGAGAACAATGACTTCTTAGCTTCTTTGATGGGTTACATAGCTCCGTGTTTGAGTGCTCCGTGGTGGGAGGAGGTTCTATACAGAGGTTACTTACTGCCCGCTCTACGCTTATTCATGGGATTCAAACAAAGTGTGTTCGTGAGTGGAGTACTCTTCTCGTTGCATCATCTCAGTATCATGGGCGCTATTCCTCTTGCCGTTCTAGGCTGGTTTTGGGCTGCGTTATATGCGAAATCTGGGAATCTTCTCGTTACTATTTTGATTCATGGGATGTGGAATA
This sequence comes from Skeletonema costatum, assembly GCA_018806925.1. Classification (NCBI taxonomy): domain Eukaryota; phylum Bacillariophyta; class Thalassiosirophyceae; order Thalassiosirales; family Thalassiosiraceae; genus Skeletonema; species Skeletonema costatum. Next base: position 173,288 of record JAHBBA010000365.1, on the reverse strand, counting down.
GTCGCGTGTTCTTAGGCAGCTGGTTAGGGCTCTAAAGACTCAAATTAAGGAGCAGGCTATGCTATGTATGCAAACAATTTATACACTACATTCATTACTGATATACTATGCATTCTTCTCTTCATTGGCGTGTTTGCCACTCTTTCCATTTCTCTCTCCTCTTTTGCCACTCTTTCCTTTTGCAGATTTCTGCGGAAGCTTATCTTCATCTGTGCTACTTCTCTCCTCAGAAACTTCCGCCTTGATCTTGACAAAAGCACCTTCCATTGCTAATCTGAAAGCCTCGTGCAGCATTCCATCGATCTCCGCCGCCAAGCCATCCTTAAAAGCGATACGATCAACCAATTTGTGTAGGGTTCCGTCCACGACGTGTCCTTTTGGGCCAAAATACAACTCTTGATAAGCCTCGACACAATTGAGCGTTGCCAATGCATCATATAAATAAATAGTTGCTGATCGCAACCAAGAGTCTGTTGCATGTGGCCCCTCTTCATCATCAATGGTTACGCGGAAGAATTTACAAAACCAGTCTTTATCACACCTCGGAGGTAATCTGCCACGTCCAGGATTCCACACAGGCAGATTGACTTTGTTCCAAAGAGTCAATATTGCTTTTGAATTTCCTTCATAGATTTCTGACGCGAGCAAATGATTGCATTTGAGGCGTAAGTTGTTGAGATTGTTAATAGTGAAAGGGCAATCGTATGCAGCGGAGCGAGATATTGTCGTCGTTGGAATGTTGAGTTTTTGACACTCCAAGTACACCATTCGTGCAGCGGCAGGGTCACAATTGTTATTATAAGCTGTTTCATCCGGTTCAAGTCGCTCACTAGCTTCAGAATAGGAGGCGCCTCCCATAATGACAACATTTTTGATTTTTTCCGAGAACAGATCAGGTTGCTTTACCATCAACTCACTTACGTCTTTAAGGTTGGCCAAGCAAAGCAATGTAACAGACTTCGGTTCTGCGTCCTTCAGTATACGCGGAATCAGCACGCTTCCATATGGCAAATTCAGCAGATGTTGTTCATTATCAAAGCAGTGCATTTCTACCAAGTCTTGACTCCCACCATCTGTGCCGATGCAAACCGGAACATCGGGTAAACCTAGCCCGTCAAGAACAACACGGGCCAATCGAGCTCGTTCATCTTGGGGAGATAGAGTAGCTATAACGGCAAGAGGATTCAGTATAAACATTCTTTTCAGACAAGCCAGCACTACCAAAGCGAAGACATCATCCACGTCTTTCCCAATATCAGTAAACACGATTACGGGTTGCCCCCACTGTCAGTATTATCAAGAGGACAATTACGATGCGATGAATCTTTCCTAGCAGCGCTTTTCATCTTTTGTTGCGACGATTCGTTCTCGATTGCTTTTGATGCCTTGTCGATCTTTTGCTGACAGGATTCCAGCTGAAAATCTTTCTGACCAGACTTGAAATTGGATTTGTGTATTTCCTCGGCTCTTTGGAGTGTATCTAATGCCTTTTGGGGTTCTCCAACGGAAGACAAGATGTCACCATATACTAACAGATTTGGAATAATATTTGCGTGGTTCTTCTTTTGAAAAGCAGTTTCACATATTTCCAAAACAAGTCTCAATAAGAGGAAGTGCATCGAGAGATCGTCCAACACTATTATACACTTGTGCCAGAACACACAGCGCATGTGCATACGCGGGATGAGAACAACCAAATTCTTTCTTTCTCACATCCACTGCATGCATTGATAGAGGAAGTGCTTTAGCTCCGTGTCCCATTGCACAAAGTGTTTCAGCACAGTAATTGAAAGACTCAGATACTAACGCATCATTGAACTCTAACTTTTCCAGCCGAATCTGTAGTGCAGATTGGTGTTCATACAATGCTTCTTCGTATTTCTTCAATTCAAAGACAGTGCAGCCCAATTGTGTATGAGAAACAGCTAACTGGAGCTCGATGTCTGTATCGTTATCTTCTTCTGTTGACTTCGCCTTTAGTAGCATTCCACGAACTTTCTTGTGGAGAGCCTCTGCCTGCCAAAGATCTCCCGCTTTCCTCAAAATCTCTGCATAGCCAGCTATACTATTCACGATAGACATATCTACTTGTTCCGATTCTTCACCCATTTTCTTTGCCGTTTTTAATGCCTCTAGATACAAAGCCTTTGCTTCATCGTATTTCCCCTGAGCTCTGTCCAAAGAAGCAAGTGTGAAGAGTGCTTGAATTTTTTCACTGTCGCTGCTTTCTTTGTTTGCATTCATACTGTCAACACATTGCTTCAGCACTTCTTCGGCCTCCTTGTACTCGCCCCACTCAAAGAGATTTGTTCCAATTTCAAGTGAAGCCTCAACCGATTTGTCATCAGCATCATTACTCTTTCCTCTTACATATTGTCTCTCCCCTACGCCCGTTTGCGATCTGATATCATCTAAGACTTTCGTCATCTGAGCAGTAGTCTCTGCCGCGTCCTCTGACCCTGGTCCGAGCTTTTCTTGTCTTATTTTCAACGCCTCCTCAAAGGAATTCATTGCTGCAAAAGAGTCGCCCTGCCAAGCGAGAACCACCCCTATCTTGTGTAGAAGGGATGCAACATCGGTTGACGAAGAATCACATTTCCTCTCTTGCTCCAAAGCCCTATTGTAAAAGTGGATTGCGTCATCGTACTTCTCCAGAAGATATGCATCGTCGCCCCTTTTAAGCAAAAGTGGGTATTGGCCTTCTCGATAAGACCAGAGAGGAACGATTTTTTGTCTCATGATATTTTTACTAGTGATATTTTATACCAGATTTGATGGATCACTGGCCACGGAATGAATGGCACCAATGGCAAGGTATTGTAAGTAGATAACGCAACGAAATGTCGCAATCAATCACTAAGAAATTTCCTCAGAATTCTGTAGAGAAATCCAATGCAGCCCAAGGCGTTCGCATCTATCACTGTATGCAATATTTCAGTACCACATGAACTCAATCACCCTCAGTCGAGAGGCTCCTGCTACCAGCTCAGTCCTTACAAAGAGTACCTATTGTACCTCAGTATTGTAGGCTTATGACAATTAGCAGCACTGATTGTTGCTCAACCGTCTAACAAAGCTAACGAGAACGGTGCCATCCATAGCAAAAAACATCATCACATGATCGTTGCATGCTGCTGATAGGTCTTCGAGTACTTCTACGCACCCTTTGCCCTTTGGTACATATTGTCCTCTCTCTTCTCTCGTGAATACATACTCTTACATACTTGTACTTGCTGTAGCTTCAAGAGGAGGAGTAGAAGAGAGAGGCAAAGGCAGGGCAAAGGCTGTTTACTGTTTACTACCAATTAAAACACCTGAAACAGCTTTAATGCATCTTTCCAGCCCTTGAAAATGATCGCTAACAGAAAAGCTACCAGATCTGCATTGCAATTTTTTGAAGCACTCATTCAATTCAATTACTACATCATTGTCAGCTTTCTCTTTTATGCATCTTTGGAAGCGACAAGAGCATCTCGGAATATGATGCTCAATCGTCTTCCGCGAGTAACTTGAACATCTTCTCTTCCACTTATTTGATACACAGAATCTGATGGAAGTAATTCATGAGAGTAATGAAATCGACTCATACCATGTAAACAATATAATGAAAAGCTTTGGCAAGTAAAGATCCACGTAGCCACCTGAACTCTCATCAGAAGCATCATCAATCCACTCTCCTTTTGCAGGTCTTAGTCTCATGATGGAATCACTCAGGAGCGAGATACCAGCAACAATTTCTCCTGAGAATTTGACAGAATCAACGTGTGCATCAAGCCTGCCATTTTTGGACAAGTCAATAACATGGCATGGCAGCCATTTCATGTGATTTGCTAGCTGAGGAGATACATATGATTTGAGAATATCACGTGTTCGTTGTATTGTCTGGGCGTATTGTGGAGCATCAATTGTACTTTCATTGTCCACTTCATGAGGCGTTGCCAACTCTATCTCTCTATATTTTGAAATCACGGAATCCCAGTGCCCGTCTTCAAAGCGTCGTCGTTTCATTCTTTTGCTAACTTCTTTCACAAGAGATTGGCCCTCTTCCTCTGAGAGAAATCCTGGATAGACTACAGCAGAGTTGTCATAATTTGATGGTGCACTCGACACATTTACATAGTCAGGATTTGGTAGTCCGCAAGATGTTGTCAAGTATCTGAAAGGGCCACAACGAAATCGAGATGCGGCGGCGCGAGACAAACTCATTGACGGGGCATCATGTAGGGTGGTCGAGGGAGGCAGGTTGAATTACTTAGCTGTATGTTAGGGGTCTGATCGCATCACCGCTGTGATGATATTTTGTATTTGGGTCTGATTGAGGTGATGAACAAGAGGTGATGAATTTGTAACAAGTAACAACTCATGATGACGGTAACAAAGTGGTGGGGGGCGAACCAAGGGGTGTCATTTATCAACACTCATGAATCCAATTATACCCCCACCAATATAATGCAATATTAAGTTGTGAGCATCAGGAAACAAAAGGAAAGAAACAAAAAGGGGGTGAATATTTGTGTCTCGCTACACACGCACTAACCAAACATCATCACTTCAACTTCCGAAGAAACTGCTTGCTAGCCTACAAAAGCCAATTACCTGAGCCGCATAACAATCAACACGCCACGACAATCTCCCACCCAAGATGATGAAACTAATCCTTATCCTCCTCAGTGCCATGCTCTGCATGAGTTCAACCAGCGTGAACGCATTCGCGCCCTCATTTCCCACCGCCCCAGTCAGATCAGCTACACTGCAATTCACCACACCATCAACTCCCATTTCAACCACCGCCACCAGTACAACCCTTTTCGGCAAGAAGGCCGCTCGCGCTTTAGGAAATGCCAGAAAGGGTAAATCAGAACGTGTCAAGAAAGTCAAGGATGATGTCATAGAAGTGGAGGCGACTGTGATTGAAAGTCTCCCGAACGCCATGTTCCGATGTACTATTGATGGTGCGCCGGAGACACAGGAACCGGTGCTTGCGACGATTAGTGGTAAGATCCGAAAGTTCTTTGTCAAGATTTTAGTGGGGGATAAGGTGACCATTGAACTTAGTCCGTATGATTTGACTAGGGGAAGGATCACATTCCGTAAGCGTTAATTTTATTGGCACCATCTACATGGTCTGATCCAATCTGCAACATGGGGGTGTTTGATGGATATACAACTTCGTCTGCACTAGCATAGGATACGATACAGGTGCAAGAAAGGGATAGAGACAAGTGTATAGGAACAGCGTTAGCGAGAACGCTGGGTGGATCAAACTCACAATTAACTACTTAATGTGTTGGGGGAACGAATAAGCTACAAGAAAGAAATATACCATGATTAGTTGTTCCTTTCAAAATCATCGGGAGATGAATATCTATCTATCTCTCATCTTGAAATTGTAGCCAGGTATTTCTTTTCACCAGAATTGCATCTACAGTACATTTTGTGTCCTTCACTCTCATTTTTCTTCATACTTCTTCAGTGTCACTCTCCGAAAAACGTAATACGCACCAAGAGGTGAACCTCATCACTTGCAAGTGAGACTCTGCTGAAGGTAAGGAGTGCTTTCAAGGGCTACAGAAGTAAGCAGACCCCAGAGTGTAAGACAACCCAAAAAGAAGGGGATTTTCTTTTTCTTCTTCGTCTGTCCGTCACACCTTAACCTAAAAATCTAGTAACAGAAGCAGAAGATAACCACGATGACATCCACCATGAGAGGCTCCTTAGTTTCAGCCCTACAGCGGGCAACGCAACGGGGACCATCGATTGCGTCCTTGAGAAATGGTAGAGAAATTTCCTGTTCGGCGTGGGGACAAAGTAAACAATCAATTAACCTCACAAACTACCTCCACAAGATGTGTGTCCAGAGCGGCCATCATCAATAACGATAACACCGGTGTTAGCCGCTGCTTCTCTTCCAGGCCCGAGAAGAAAAGTATGCTTCGCTTGCATGCAGTTACACTGAAACATTCTGACTATGAAGATGAATTAGATGAAGCACGTTGGGATGTACCAGAAGAGGAAACGCATCTGGATCCAACTGACCGCCGCAAAATGGAAGAGGAAGAAGAGGCAACCTGGTGGCTGTATGATGGCACACAAGAATCACGTGATGTCCTTGCCGCCATGAGAAAAGAGGAAGCCCAAAAGGCACGATGGATAAAGAATTCTAGTCCTCCTGTACGAGTATCAGAGATTGATGAACGGGGGAGAGCGTATGGCCGTGGATCTCGTAAGTCAGCCCAGGCTCGTGTATGGATTCAGCCGGGGGAGGGGGAGGTAGTTGTTAATCGTCAAGATTTCTTGACCCTCTTTCCAAGGGAATATCATCGTGAACATATTTTGGGGCCGCTTGTTGCGTCGCAAACGTGTGGTAAATTTGATGTTACAGCTGTTGTGAAAGGTGGCGGGTTGACTGGTCAGGCGGGTGCAATTCGTTTAGGTTTGGCAAGAGCGTTGGAGAAATACAACCCTGATTATAGACCACCTATGAAGAGGCATGGATTCTTAACTCGTGATGCTAGAATGGTTGAGCGTAAGAAGGTAGGAAGGGTCAAGGCAAGAAAGTCACCGCAGTGGGTTAGGAGGTAGATTATTGAAGCAAATCGCATTAACTCTATCACGCATGCGATTGTTGAAAGTAGGATAATGTTATTCTATGCGATGTTTTTATTCCAAAAGAGAGCAACTAGATAGATCCACGTCATTTGATCATGTGATGGAGAGCAATTCTGGTCTTAGCCTGATTCGACTGGGAAACAGAGTTCTGTATTTACTTAAGAGGTTGGAGTTGGCACAAAAGCCCCCCATTGATGTGCAATGTCATATCTTATAATTCCCATAACCCATTGCTAGCCCATTGCCCATCGCTCGCTAGAGTCTGAGTGCTTCAGCAAGGAAGGGATTGACCACTTATAGGTACTTACTACTTACCCTCGTCCAGTGTTTAGTTACTAGCATAGTGCCGTGCCGTTGCCCTTGATACTAATTCCCCTGTATGTCGAAACCACTCTCGCTGAGTCACATCTACCAGCACAAATCCTCTCACGGCGGACACGGTCCTCTCCACATTCTTCACCCCATGATAATAAGTAAGAGGAAGCGAGTACAATGACAATAGAAGCCCCATCATCATCATCCGCATCCGATGCGGGTAATGCCTACTACTTTGCAATTGGAGCTATGATGAATCCCAATTCAATAAAAAACAGGAACATTTATCCAATTAGCAGCGTGCCCGCCGAACTGTTTGACTTTGAACTCAAATTTAATGGTGCATTGGGTTTTGCCGACGCAATCCCTTCCAAAGGCTCATCATTCCACGGTGTGTACTTCATTTAGTAGATTCAGAAAACGATGGCAAGGCTTGACGCATTAGAAATATCTTACAAACGCGTCGAAGGGCAAGCACAACTTTACGATGGCACAATGGTTACAGCAACAGTCTACACTAAAGACTCATTTGTTTCTACTCAAAAAGACAATCCTCCTCAACAACGATATCTAGATTTACTCATCGAAGGTGCCAAGCATTTTCAGGTACACGAAAAGCAAATCAAATTCCTCGAAAGCCATGAATGTGTTCCCAGACCACAGCCACATGCTTTCAAATCATTTGGTCCTGCTGCTGCAGATGCCCCTCTAATGTCTTACGAAAACGATATATGTCCTTTCAATGGAAGGGATACTCCAAATCTGAGACTTGCTGTGAATGGAAAGGTGTTAGAGATTTTCGTTAAGAATGTTGAAGGAACTTTATTCAGAAATAGTATGAACTTCTACAGACAGTTCGGCCAACGAGTGGAATTGACCCTGTCTCGGATACTGTACGATCCCAAGTATGGTTTGTCCGGAGTCTTTAGAAGAGTGTACGAGAGAACAATCAGCTTATATTGAACACATCTTATACCAAGGTTCTGAAGTGAACACATCTATTGATCACTGGAAAGTTATTGGCTGCATTCTGCAAGAATACAAAGATTAGTATACCAAATTCTCTTGGCTTGAAACCGCATAAAAATCTACAATATCAGCAATGAACAAATTTAATTGCCTTGGAGATGGGTGGCTGTGAAGTGAGAGCCAACAATAATAGCACATTTGAGATAGTATATTAAGTCAGAGCCTTAGATACAAACAAATTAGTCTATAGACAGTCGGGATTACATTCATCGTGAGCATAAAACTTATGAAGTGATGCTCTTGCCTGCTGTGACATCATGGACTGCTTTAGCAACATACTCAATATTTGCCGTCGTTCAAACCAGCAAGTGAAATCCTGCCATCTCTGGTGAGGAAAATAGAGTACTTGGAAGTCAACTCGTCACACATGTCACTATTCATGCCAGTGTAAGCAAACATACCGATTTGCTCTGTCACATGACTACGTCGAATTAATGTTTGTTAGTGGACATTCAATATACAAGCAAAAGCATTCACACAATAGACAGATGCAAAATCTCACCTCCAGTCATGCTCACTTCCTACCTCCTTCAACACTTCCACCAATTTAACTCGCATTGCATTAATGCGGGTAGCCATCTCCTTGCAGTTGTCATAGTACTCAGCTGTGAGTTCCTCATCCGTCAAGACAGTCTTGACAATACTTGAACCATGGATGGGAGGAGAGGAGTACATGGGTCGAATGATGAGTTTCAATTGACTCATCACTGCTGATCGCTCCTCAAGAGAGTTGCACACCACCGAGAGGGTCCAGTACGTTCTCCATACAAGCCAAAGTTCTTTGCAAACGATTGTGCCAAGACGACATTGTGCCCCTCCGAGACAAAGAGACGAAGGGCGGAAGCATCAGCTTCGGCATCTCCAGATGCAAAGCCTTGATAGGCCGAGTCGAAAAAGCAGTGGTGTTTCTTGGACTTGATCAAATCAGAAATATCCTTCCATTGCTCCATAGTAGGGTCGCAGCCAGTGGGGTTGTGAGCACACGCATGCAAAAGGATGACACTTCCCTCTGGCGCTTCTTTCAAGTCCTCAATAAGTCCATCATAATCGAGGCGATTAGTCTTTGAATTGTAGTATCTGTAACGACGAACGTCCATTCCGCAGTTGTTGAAAATGGCAATGTGATTTCCCCACGTAGGATTGGGAATGTAAATAGGGACCTTATCCATACCCTCTGGCTTGGGTACGAACTTGGACAGGAAGTGTCCTCCGACGCGGCAGGCTCCTGTTCCACTCAAGGTCTGAACACCTGCAAGCTTTGTCATGTCAGCATCGGTTCCGTAGGCAAATCCAAGTGCAAGGTCCACATATTTGGCATCTCCGGCAATGGGAGCATACTCCTTGTTAACGGTAGGATCGACCAAAAGTCTCTCCTCTGCCTTGCGAACAGAGGGCAAAATCCATGGCTTGCCAGTGGAATCACGGTAGGCACCCACACAAACGTTGACCTTTCGCTCGTCAGTGCATGATTTGAAGGCCTCGGCGATGCCCAAAATGGCATCTGGTGGTCCTTCTGGAACATTGCTGAGATAAGACGGCGACATGTCTGTTTTGGTGACGGTTGAAAAAGCTTGCGTCGCGGAGGAGAGGAGAAGCGTAGCGGCAAGGGATTTGAACATCATGGTCATGGTTGCTCAAGTTGTGGACAGCAGGACGAGGGATCTCCGCTGTCATCTCGACCATCAAAAATCAAATCTGGTGAGGAAATTGAAGGGCCCTCTATCTGCATTCCCCATTGGTAGAACAGCACCATCACCCACCAACCATAACCATCGCATCAAGCAAAAAGCATTTATGCATAATTTCTGTAGTTGAGAGAGCAAGAATAACCATGGGAGGAGAGCAATCGGAAAGCAAAAAGCGGCGTCGCAGTCGCAAGCGCAGTAAGACAAGCGCTGCAGACGATGATGAGCCTGCCGGCGAAGAACCTAAAGTCACCGAAGAAGCAGCAGCAGCATCTGATGAAGATGGCGATGATGATAATGATGATGGATCTACAACGAATGAAAACAAAGAGTCAGAGGTAACAAAAGAGGAAGAAGCTGCAACTAATGACAATGGTGAAGAAGGCGAAGAGAAGAAGAAACGGAAGCGAAAGCGCAATCGTAAAAAGAAGACTGACACAACTGATGCAGAGAATGCAACCGAGCCAGAAGCAGCAGACGCTGCCAAACTCAGCTCTGTGGAACATACCGTCTTTATTGAAGGTCTTCCTTTCACTTCGAGTGAGGATCAGATTCGTGCATTCTTTACTGATCTCGGTTGCAATGACATTCTGCAGCTCCGTCTTCCAGTATGGCAAGATAGCGGTAGGTTGCGTGGATTTGGTCATGTGGTGTTTGCATCTCAAGAAACACGGACTCGTGCCCTTAGCAGTGAAGTAAACGGCAAAGAGTTGGGTGGGAGATATATAACTGTGAAAGAAGCAAATGCACCTCGAGCAGGAACTACCATTGGTGCTGCATTGGGAGGCAGGCCTGTCAGAGAACAACCACAGGGGTGCAAGACTGTGTTTGTAAGGAACCTACCTTATACCGCCACTGAAGAAGAGATTTTAGAAAGCTTTCGTGTCTGTGGAAAGATACTAGATGGTGGTGTGAGAATAGCCAGGAATCATTCGACTGGACAGTCTAAAGGTTTTTGTTACGTAGAGTACAAGAACGAGGAAGGAGCTTTAGCTTCAGTACAAAAGGCAGCAAAACCATTCGGATTACAAGTCCAAGGTAGGCCAGTGTTTGTTGATTATGATGAAGGTGCAATGAAGAATAGCTTTCGAGGTGGTGATGGTAAGCTTTGGGCCAAGGAACATGGTGACGGTGGTGGAGGTGGAGTGGTGGAGGTAGAGGTGGGGTAGAGAGGCATGCGTGGAGGGAGAGGTGCAATGCGTGGAAGAGGAAGGTACTAGGTACTAAACATTAAACATTGAATTCAATCAACGCCTTTGTGCACAATGCTAATGCTGTAAAGGTAGCAAAGAGAGTGGCAACACTTCTTTACACGAAGTCGAAGTACGTGTTGAGTAAATTTGACGTCAAACCTAAAGAGGATGCCCCACCACCTGAACCCGCTCTGCTGAAGACGCAAATGGGTCATGTCAAAAAGAATCTGGTGGCACAGAGAGAGGTTTCTTTGTTGGAGTCACTGTACCTTCTTAGTGATTTAGACGAAGACAACAAATCAGGATGGAGGACGTGGAACAGTTGATACAAACTTGAAGGTGCTCAACAAGGTACTTTGATGTGGCGAAGACTACTATATTAGTATTAAACATTGAATTGAGATTGAAGGGATTGACCAAACGATCTACCTTCTATTCTTTGACGCGGCGAAGAGAATGTATGTCTTCTTCGTCGTACAAGAATGGCAGGAGGATTCGGACAGTATTCACTTTTACTTGAGTCTAAGCCATCCAGATCTGAGTCGGTCATGGCCCAAGACCGTCTTCTGCCTCCCACACCAAGTGAGCCGAAGGTTCTTTGCATTTTCAAGCTCAACTTCGGTCTCAGATGTTCCAAGAACACGGATTGCTTTCTCTCGCAGTAATCGAATTCTCGCGTAACCCAGGAGTTTCTCACCTTTGTTGTTAGGGTCCGATGGACATGGTGGAATTTGATTCAGCAATCGTTCAGCAATTTTGACGTCTTCTAACCCAACCCCAAGCTTTTCGAAGCATTTCGATTGATTATTTGTCATTATTTTTGGTTGTCTATCATTGATCGATTCTTCACAGGGCTGCTGATCTTGGATTGGAGTCTTCCTTCTTCCACTCGCTCTTTGACTTCCCGCAAAATGGAATCAAAAGTCAAAGAGCGAGAGATCGCTAGCCGACACGCACCATCACCTCCTGTTCCATGTGTATACGTTATCGACTGTGCAATGCTATCAGCCTTGAAGTAATCAGGCAATTTGTCATTTAGCTTTAATCTATCAAAACACTCTTGACAGTATCGTATACCGTCTTCCTCGTTCAAGCAGCGAGCACCACCGGCAAAGTTAGGACATGGACCTGTTCGAACTGGATGTTCTCGCCACCAGCTATGTTCCACTGTGCCGCCGCATACCTCAACATTTAGTGGAGGAATCCATCTTATCTCAAATTTGGATGCGTTAAAGTAATAAGGAAAGTTGTGCAAATCTCTCAACACTATCCATTCATCTTTTGCGGGGATATCAAATACACCCATAGCCTTGGGCTTTGTCCAGGAAACCTCACCAGTTTGCCTATTCTTGTAGTAAAAAGTGTGGTATTCCTCGTCGTACTTTTTCTCATATCTCTCCAAGCATAAACGCTGCATTTCTTTTCTAGCAAGCCATCGCCTACACGCCGCTGATACTACTGACACTGCATACACTGTTGCCCTAGCTTGCGCTTCTCGTTTTGCAGTATCAACTTTTGTGCGCATCATTACCTTGTCGTGCTCACGTTTTGCGAATGCCTTGTTCATCTGATCATGGAGCCTTGCTCTCTCTTCTTCGCCAATCATATGCAAGACTTCTTCTCTTGCAATCACTTTGGCTTCCTTTGTCTCCATGGGAATGTTCTTTGAATCAGCTCTCGCAAGTACTTCGGTGACTCGATGCTTGATCCGTTTCCTCGCATCTGATCTTGTTTTCTTTTCGGATCGATTTGCTGGTCTATCCAAACAGTGTGCGTAATGATCTCTAATTTTGGCAACATCCACTTCAATTTTAGTCAACCAATCGCGTGTCCACTGCTCAGTAGCAAGATTCTCTTCTAAAACTTTATCTGGCTCTTGACTCTTCAGCTCTTCGTTCTTGATTCGGCGTTGGAGTGTTCGTAAGCGTATCTTATCTTGCGAAATCTTGGCTTCATTCTGTTTGTTCGTATCATGATCTTCTTTCATTTGTCGATAAAATTCTTCGAGCTGCCGCTGGTACAATTTCCGCTCGCGTCGAAACGCTGCATTGCGAGAATCCATTGCATGTCTAACTTCAGCTTCTCTCCTCCTCTGCTGACGAAGCTGGTTGACTAAAGTAACTGCATTTTTTCCTCCTCGCATGAGATTGTAACCTCTGTTAAACACCACATACCTCTATCCCAAGCATACCGTTGCATTTTGCTTGCGTTGTCCATTCGCTCTTTCTCCACCAATGTCATTAACCTTCTTAGTGCAAGCCGTCTTGCCAGCACACCTCTTATTAGAGATTGAACCTTGATAACTGCCAAGGTATATGCCGAATAGCAGTTGCAGTAATTTTAGTCTTGCGAGGTACATTCGTGAGTGAGTCTGTATCAGTGTTGCCGACTCATTCATCATTGACCAAATCCTTGCTTTTATCCTTCCCAGAAAACCTCTCCCTACTCGCTGTATATCACGTGCCGAGAGTTGTTTTCGTTTTCCACGACACTAGTGCACGATGACCTCGAGTTTTCAGATTGATAGCGACCATGCAATTGATTGCATCAAATGTGTATCGCAAGCTCTTTTGACGTCTGAAAATTTCAAGCCAGCATCGGTACGCTTGTCGTCGCTTTTGACAGTCATCTCTAGCCAGCTTGTCTCTAATTGTCTGTTCAAGCCTAGCGTGTTTGATGACCTCGAGCAATGTAACGTTATAGAATCCCTCTTCCCAGCGGCAAATATCAACAGGTAAAACGACCCCTCTACCCCAAATTGAGTTGGATCTAGCAAAGAGTCGTTGGATCACCATCTGATTGAGCATCTTATCAAACAAGTGCAAAGATAGATTTGTATTGTTGACTTGCTTGATTCCAGATACATTCACTAGAGCCCAGGCTTCATCCAATGCATTCAGTACAACTTCTGTAGCACTACTCTTGACTAAAGGAAATAATATAGATGCTAAATCTTGCAGATCAATTGATGGCTTCATGGCAATCTCGGCATCTAATCCATCAGTACTGCTGATGACGATAAATGCTTTCCTCAATTGCTCTTCACAACTCAACGTCGGCTCCGACAAGAAATGAAGATAAAATAGAAACAATCTCCAATTGATCATTCCCCGGTGAAGAGAATCAAACGAGTTAAATACAGCTTCCGAAGCAAGTAGCACGCTTCGCTCTTTTGCAGAACCTGGTTTGCAACTTTCGCCGCAACACAGCTTTAGACAAACGTCAAAATTCGGTCTAGACACACATCTGTTGATTTCCAATCGAAATAAATGATCATATAGTTCCTTCAGAACCTTCTTTCTCCGGAACATTGACCATTCTTTACTGAATACAAGATCATTTAGTCTGCAAATGTTTCGCCAAATTGTTTCTTGACGAGTTTTCTTCTCTGTTGATAAGAGACTGGGAGTAACATTCCTCGAGTTGCTCCAATGCAATATCGGACGAGCGAACGAACTTCTTATATTCATGTTGGTATCGAACTCTGTCATAGTGCTCCCTTTTGCTTGATGTCAAGTTGCAATGCTTATCATTATTGATCATTGCTTGCACAAGACATGGTATGTTTCATGTGTTTGTTACGAAGTTACAGACTCACTTGACTTTTCGCGTGGGCAACCGGCACCAAGAAGTTCCTACTGCGACCCACTGCGACAATTATGACACCACATTTTGTACAAAAGCCTCCATCCAACTGTCGTCAACGCCAACAACGCACACTTTGCTTTTCCCCAGTAAGCTGAAGTCTGCCGTGTCATTCATACAGTCGGCACCAACACAACTCAACGCGAAACCTATCATATGCATATATAGGGCTATATATCTAGTGTAATAATGAAAACCAAGAGCGCTCCACAAAAGAGAAGCTCCTTTACTGCAATCGACATTCATCTGTCGCGAAGTGATAGTAGCAGCAATGCATCTTCGTCATCTTCCCTAGATGAACTGGATAAGACGAAAAAGAGAGCGAATGATACATTCGATGCCAAGGCTTACTTGGATAACAGGGTCATGTCACCGCTACAAGAAGCATGTAATGCTATTTCAATGATCCCCCAGATGGTTTTCAGTGCATATTATGTGTTATCCGGGAGTTGGGCAAAAGGGAGCTACAGAAATGGCACTACTACGCCAGTAATCCAATTATACAACATCAAAGTAACTGGTTGACTCATTTCTTGGGAGATGAGTATAGATGGGCAGAGAATTTAGGATGCATCGACCATCCGATGTTTCCTCGTTTGACTGCGCTTCCACCGCCAGCAGTGATGATTATTGCAATGACTGGTATTGTTCATCCAATTTTCAGCATTTTGTTTCACTGGTATTGCATGAGACTTGAACCGTAAGTGAATGGTGTGCTTGCTATGAGAAGTGACCCTCTGCTCTCGTATCATTCTCACAACATACTCTCGACTCTATTCATATCATCATCAGATCAAAGCGCATACCCCACTGGAGTCGAAGGCTTGATCATGCTTTCATCCATTTTGCTTCCGCATGCGCATCATATGGAACGACAGGAAGGATCGATTACTTTCTACTTAATGTAGCCTTCAACCTCGATAGTGCCGTAAAACATTTCGAGACCAAGATTTGTCCTAAAAGGAATGTCAGGAGGGTTGGAATTTCAATTCTCATGTACATTTTACCAGTGCTACTACACGGGCATTACCTTCTCTTCTGCAAATTCTTACTAATGTTCATCTCGGGCGGATACTCCTTTTCCAAGTATCCCATTGGTGGTTGGTCGCACACTCTTTTTCACGCGTTCCTTTCATTCCTGCCATACCTCTTGTTCTGTGAAGCAGTGCAGTTGAACTCGAGCCAAGCACAAATAAGCCTCGCTGCGCAATGTGCTTCTGGAACGGCGTGAGTTTGTTTCCAGTTTGCGATGTATAAGTCAGTTCAGTTGTGTCTGGAAAGATGTGTAGGTGCTTGTTAAGCGCCAATAGATGCTGTCTTATATTTGGAACCTTAAGAAATTGTTTGAACGTCATTAAACATAAAGAGTTGTAGATGTCAACACACACTGCATTTATCCTAGCTTGCCCCACTTCTCGATACAGTCAACGAATACCTCGGGCTTCGCTTGCATCCAAAACTGATCATTCAAACTCTGCGTAGCTTCAGTCCACTTATCGTTGGCCATCTTCAAAGAAGCCATGGAGTACCGACTGCAGCGATGCCAATTCCTGCCATTAAAGGAATGAGAAATGGATTGGCTGCTGCCACCCCGATGCCAGCTACTGTTGACGACTTGGCGTTACCAATTGCTGTTGAGTGCAAAAAGACAGATGCCTGAAGTGTTGACCAGCGTCCCGTCTTGCACCTTTGAAAAGTGGTATACAAGAAAACAAAGTTAGGAGAAGGTGCTGGTGACTTTCCGACAGAACTTGCACACACACAAATGTAAAACTTACCAGACTGCAATGCATTCAGAATTCGAGTTGATAATATGATATGGCGGCAAGATCTCCTCCCCGTGCTCTAGGATGAAACGTGTTCGTGCCAATACGAGTATAGCTGGATCTGATCTTGGAAGCTCATTCGCTTTAGATTCATCTGTTTCACCTTTGACTTCAGATGGGCTCGTTGATTCTTCTGTATTTAAAGATTCTTCATCCTTTTCACTTTTCTGCGACGAAAATAGACCAGACACTGATTTCATGAAAGATCCCTTCCGCCAGGAAGATAGTTTTCCGAAGCTCTGTTCCTTCTCTGGCGATACCGGATCAGTTTTTCACAACGGCTTTCCGTACCGTGCGTTTATCGATGCTATTCGCCTCTGTGATCATTTGTGCCAATGTCTTTGGTTCTTCCAAAGCATCTTTGGCATCAGTTTTACTCACGTCAGGCGAAACTTCTTGGTTTTCTGAGCTTGAACTGCTACATGCAGCACGTGTAAGATTTAAACCCGAAGGAGCCAGGATACTGTCGCTATCACTCAGACTCGACGCAGTGGCACCAGTCTTTTCACCTTCGTCTGCACCCTCCTCACGGCCATCTTCTTCTTCGGCGCTCGAAAAAGTGGGTTCAGATTCAACTGTGGAGGTTCTCGATGGTGGACTGCCTCCCCCCATCATGGCAGGGCAGTCTTCCAGTATACACTCAGGACATTTCTTCCTGACAACTGACCAATCATCTTGGCCATTGTCACCTGTTCCTTCTCGTCGTCGCTTAAGTTGAATTTCGGGGTGATGAACACAGAAACCTTTATCATCCACATCGTACCGGACTGATGGTGCATGGTGTACTGCCTTTTTGGACTCGGTAATTTCCTTCCTTACAAATGATTTGGTAACAGAAGTCCAAAGCTGCTCTGTCTTTTTGCCCAACTTTTCCAGATTTTTGCCCATCCCACCTCCTTTGTTGAGTAGCCCTTGTCCCTCATAGTTAATTTTTTTCCACTTGCGCAGGTCTGACCATTTTGTAAGAATGACAATATTTAAGCGATTCTTTGACCCTTCCTTCTTTTCTTCACCGGCAGCACTTGCATCATTTACTCCGTCACTTTGTGTTCCTGTACCACCCTTCCCTTCATCCTGGATTGCCTCAGTAAATTTGGCATTTTCCTCTTCTAACATCTTCTCAACATCCTTCTCCTTCCCCGCCTTGGCCATTTTCTTTTCCACAACATCATTTTTGACAGTTGTTATTCCAAAATCACAAATGGTGACAGTGGTTTTGTCATCACTAACTTCCAGTACAATGCCATGAATTTGGATCGGCCAAAGTATTGGGAGCATATCCCATCGTATGATGTGATCACCTGGCTCAAAGCCGTGCTCATATGGGGTGTCATCCACATTACTGTCCTCAAATGTACCCAACGGCGCCTTTGTAGGGTGTCCATCGCCTGTTGTAACAGTCATGTCGGCCGCGCTGTGATTCCAGGAGCGTAGAATACCGCCGCTGGCGGGACCTTCATCGGTCTTCTTTTCTTCTGAGATTTTATTGTCATTGTCATTATTTGGGGCAGCCGCAGCAACATCGGCGGCGGCGGCGGCACTTGATGGGCACGCTTCTACTTCTTCTTCCCCGACCATTGTGCTAAGAGTCTTATTGACTTTGTTCTCCGCGAGATGTTTCATTCACCGCTGCATGAGCATTGTTTTCAGCAAAAAAGTGAAACGGTTGATTTCGATTGACGCCAAATCCAGCAGATGGGACCCACCGCAATCGGGACATCCGCTCCGTCGACCTTCCCCGGTTCCCCCTACGCACGAACCAGCTCAACCTCAACCTCAAACCTCAAACCTTCCAAACATTTTGCACGAAGTAGGACATCGCCACCATGGCCTCCAAAACGCACGTCCTCCTGGTCAAATCACTGAATTCTCTCCTACTAAGTTTATTATTCTCCAATGCCTTTGTCGTGGTGCATTGCTTCCAGTCAATAGTTCCATTCGCTGCACATCATCATCCACTATCAAAAACATTACTTCACTCATCTGTAGCTGACACAACTGATGAACAACCTTCCGCTGCCATCGTCTCTGGACCTCCAGCCATCACAGCGAGAGAGCTGACATGTTCATTTGATGGAGGTGATACCTATCAACTGCAATCTGCATCATATATCTTACCGCGTGGAGGTCGAGTTGGATTGGTCGGGCGCAATGGCTGCGGCAAGTCAACATTCCTTCGAATTTTAGCTGAGGCATGCGGTTATGGAAGTGATAATGGGAAAGCTAGGGATAATGTACCCTTCACTGGGGAAGTTGAATGCCCGAGGGATGTTACAGTAGCCTTTGTTGAGCAAGAACCTCCATCTCCATCTGGTTGGTCAGTGGCAGATGCGTTGTTAGGTGTGATAGATGCTTCTTCCAAAGGTGTTAGTTCTGGAAAAATGTCGGTTTATGAAGTTGTGCAGCAATACCGAATTGCATCTTTAAATGCAGCAACAGACCCAGATGCATTCTCCGCTGCTTCTACTTTGATGGATACAAAAGATGGTTGGTCCGTGTTGACAAAAGCAGATGAAGTATCTACAAAGCTGAGAGTGAAGCAACTTGAGAATCAACCACTTAGTTCCTTGTCTGGAGGGGAAAGAAAGCGTGTGGCACTTGCTGCAGCATTAGTAAGAGAACCAGACGTCCTCATTCTTGATGAGCCAACCAATCACTTGGATTTGGCTGCAATTCGCTGGTTAAGTGACTTGCTTCGAGAGAAGAAAAAGATGACATTGTTAACGGTTACTCACGATCGTGCCTTCTTGGGCGATGTGTGCAGCTCAATCTTGGAGCTCGACAGAGGTTCATTCTACACCTACGAAGGTGCTTATGCCGCTTACTTGCAAGGGAAGGAAGAAAGACTTGCAAATGAAGATAAAGCTTACAGTGAAGCCAAGGCAATGTACAAAAAAGAACTTTCTTGGATGAGACGTCAGCCGCAGGGGAGACAAACAAAACAGAAGGCTAGACAGCAGTCCTTCTATCAATTGGAAAAATCAACAAAACCACGAGTAAAAGATCCCGCTCTTGAGCTATCTGACGAGGGTCAACGGAGACTGGGAGGTAACATCTTGAAGATGAGGAATGTTTCTCTGAGCTTTGGTGATAAAAAGATGTTGGATGACTTCTCCTATGACTTTAATAAGGGCGATAGAATAGGTATTGTAGGTAGAAACGGCGTAGGAAAGTCAACGTTCATTCGCAGTTTGTATGGCGACCAAAGCATAGACTCCGGAACCATCGAATCAGGTGAAACAGTTGTATTTGGTGTTTATGATCAAATGGGCATCCCGTTCCTTGACGAAGAGCAAACCTGCCTAGAATTTGTAAAGGAACGCGTTGAAGCAGGGGCTGGAAAAGTAATGGGTGAAGCGCCACAAGAAGCAATGAAAATGCTCAAGCAGTTTCAGTTTCCGAGAAATCGTTGGCCTGAACGAGTATCGATGCTCTCTGGAGGCGAAAGGCGTAGGTTGCAGTTACTCTCTGTTCTTGCGAAGAGACCAAACTTCTTAATACTTGATGAGCCGACGAATGACGTCGATCTAGACAGTCTAAGAGCTCTTGAAACCTATCTTGAGGACTACAAAGGTGTATTGGTCATTGTTAGTCACGACAGATCATTTACGGACACAGTTACAAACCATCTGTTTGTGTTTGAGGGCAATGGTATCGTGAAGGACTACCTTGGATCTTTGTCAGATTACGCTGAATGCTTAATTGAACAGGAGAACAAAGATGATGCCGCTGCAGGTCCTGTAAGTACCGAGGACAAGGCACCAGTTGAGGACAAAGCCACACGAGTTGCGCGCATGAATTCAATAAAGAAGATGAAGAAAGATCTTGCAAAAATTGAGCCTCTGATAGAGAAGTTGAAAGCAAAAGCTGCTGAGTTACAGAGCTCTATAGATAGTTCTTCGGATGAAGGTTGGACTGTGTTGGCAGATCTTACCGACAATCTGAACAAAGTCGAAGAAGAAATAGAAGAAAAGGAGCTGGAATGGCTTGAATTAGCCGAACAACTTGAAGAATTAGAATGAGATTGTAGTCTAGACAGGTTAAAATAAGACATCGTCACTTGAATTATATTTGATTGCTTAATCTCAGCTATCTTTGATTGAAAGAAGTAATTGACATGGTCTCTTCGCGATCATCAGCGGGAGTCTCGTCACCTAGTCTTTGATGACGGGCCTCTCCCGTTCCGATTGCCAACCCCAACTGGTTCGAAAAAAATGCCATGCAGTTGAATGCATTACCTTCGTCTAGTAGAAT
The DNA here is from genome assembly GCA_018806925.1 of Skeletonema costatum. Lineage (NCBI taxonomy): Eukaryota > Bacillariophyta > Thalassiosirophyceae > Thalassiosirales > Thalassiosiraceae > Skeletonema > Skeletonema costatum. The sequence goes on along the minus strand of JAHBBA010000365.1, from coordinate 152,732 downwards.
CCTCATTCTCTCAATGCTGCTTACAAGCGCCATGATTCCTTTGCTTACAGACTGTGTTTCCTGCTCGAGATTGGAAATGAGACGCTCGGTATCCATATCTGCTTTAGATGCACGCCCTCTTCTCGTTTTCTTTCCAGAGCCATTAGATTCAGTTCGCTCCATTCCCTCCTCGTTCTTTGAAGGTCCAGAGTCATCCGTTTGCGATTGTGGTGGCAAAGATTTCCCCAGTTTTATGGATAGGCGATCTAATTCCTGTTCCAAGTCACGTAGGCACTCTGATAGCAGCTGCTGTTGACTTTGAGCCTTCGGAGCAAACGTGAATTTCATTGACTCTCGTAGCTTTTCACTCACTCCCTTTTCGACTTCCAGTGTCCGCATCATTGTCATGAGCTCGTGCTTTGCGGATATTCTCTTCTTCTTATGCTCTTCTGTCTCGTTTGCACTTTTTTCCAGCTCTTGTTCCAAGTTGTTACCCATGCTGTGCAAAGCTTCTGCGTTTCTTTTCATTCGTTCCATATCTCGTTGAACCTCTCTATACTTTAATCGTGCAGTTTCTAAGTCCTTCTGAATTGATTCTTCCCGCTCCCGGCTAGCAGTGAGTGAAGAACGAGTCTCTTGTAACTCCTTTTGCATATCAACTGCACTTTCTTTTGCCTCTCTCAATTCTTCGGCCTTTGTCTCTACAAATACTTTCATCTTCTTTTTCCGTTCCTCATTCAATTCACGTTCTTCCTTCAGTGCAGTTTCTGCTTGCTTGACTCTCTCGACGGCTTTGGTTTTCAATTTCTCCATAGTGCCCTCGAGTTTGGCTTTTGCCTTCGAAGTTGATTCAAGCTCTGCCTTGGTACTTTCGAGTTTAGCTCTAAGCTCCTCGTTGTCGAGTTCCAAGCGCCCGGCGGTGTTTGACTTGTTAGCTTCTTTCTTCTTCGCTTCATTGAGCCTGTTAGAGAGTACTGCTTCCTTTCTCTCAGACTCATCCCTCACCTCACGCAACTTTGCTATCTCCAACTCCAATTTAGACTTTTCCGAAACGGTTGTAACAAGATTTGCTTGAGCAGCTTCTAGCTCATCTTCCATTTTTTCGTATGACTCCAATCGCTCTTCGTATGCTTTCATTGTCTCAAGTAACTTTCGAGCTTTGGAATCCGATTCAGCTCGTCGGTTCATTTCAGCTTCTAATCTTACCTGGACTTCAACGAGTAAAGATTCTGCTTGTGTAGCGACATCATCTTTTTCCTGGCAAATTGCAAGTGCAGAATCTCTTTCATCGGTCAAAGCCACAATTTGACGCAGAGCGTCTCCTAGACTCAAACCCATCGATAGCCATTCCGTCCTCTTCCTCGGTGTGTGGTTCAGCGTATACACTACTTATAGGATTTGCTTCTTCTTTGATCTGTTCAGGGGCCATATGGATTCCATCTTGTTCTTCAATAGTTTGGACTTCGTCCACGCCTTCTTCTCCCTGATGTGTGTCCTCTTGAATGTTTGTATTGCCAACTTCGTTTGTTTGTATATCCGTAGCGTCGGGAGATATCTCGATATTGTTACTGACAACATTTAATTGCGTCGATTCTTTGTTCGAATCATTGCTCGTGCTCTCTGGTAACGCTACAATTGTTGCGGAAGGTTCATCTGTTGGTGGAGACGACATATCCTCAACTGTATCAATCTTTGTTTCGACATATATTTGGGCATCATCCCCGTCTTGGGCATCGGTGATGATGTTGTCACTAATCGATCCTTCTGTCTCCATGGCTACATTTTCAATACCACCGCCACTGGAGAGGACTGGAGGAAGAGATTCGTCACTTGGTTGCGTGTCAGTGGCCTCGGGAGCGTCATCATTAATATTGATAACTTCTTCACTATTCATTTGCGTTGAATCCTCCGTATCAATAACTTGACTAGTAATGGTCTCTGATAAAGTGACGTCTGCTGCGGAAGGCTCGCTAGGTGCTAGACTCAATAAATCCTCAACTGCACCACTTTCATCTGGCACATCGGGACTTGATGTTTCCACTGTCTCAGTACGTGCCGCGTCAACGGTTTCGGAATCAGGCGTGGTTACGGAAGCGCCAACATTAATATTGACATCTTCTTCTTCTGTGGCACCGGAAGCATCGCCGTTATTATTGATAACTTCTTCACTATTCAATTGCACTGAATCTTCCGCATCAACTTCATTGTCAGTGATCTCAGGCAAAGTAACGACTGCTGCAGAAGGCTCGATTGGTGCTACATCCTCAACTGCACCACTTTCAATAGGATCGTCGGAGTTTGTTGCTTCCACTGTCTCAGTATGTATCCGGTTAACGGTTTCAGAACCAGGCTTGGATGCGCCATTCTTGTTTGGTTGCGTGTCAGTGGCCTCCGTAGAATCGACATTATTATTGATAACTTCTTCACTATTCAATTGCGTCGAGTCCTCCGTATCAACTTCATTGTCAGTGCTCTCTGGCAAAGTGACGTCTGTTGCGGTAGGCTCGTTTGGTGCTAGACTCAACAAATCCTCAACTGCACCACTTTCAATATGAACGTCGGAGTTGGTTGTTTCCACTGTATCAGTATGTGTCTGGTCAACGGTTTCGGAGTCGGGAGTGGTTGCGTCATCATCATCACCATCATTTGCTATTGCTATATGTAACAAATCACCTCCAACAGTATCACTTTGATTTGAAATGGGTTCAGAACCGATTGTTTCTTCTGTCTCCAAAGGTGTCTCGTCGATAGCATTAGGATCAGGGATGGTTTCGGATGCATCATTCTGTTCCACATCTTCCGTACCGAAACCATTCACTTCATTATCATTTTCATCAAGTGCAGAGTTATCATTGCTGATTGGTAAATCTTCTTCTTGAGGCTTTTCTTCTGCTCCGAACCCAAGTAAATCAAAATCATTCGACACAGTCTCGGCAATAATATTACTCTCTGGAAAAGACGACATTTCCGCTTGATTATCAGTAACCAAATCGGTTGTCCCTCCTTCAGTAAATCCTAGCAAATCGACATCATTGCTCGTTGCAGCTGCCTCGGTCTCGTTATTCTTCTTTTCTTCAAGTTCCTCATCATTTGTAGTAGCTGCTGCAGTGTCTACGTCATTAGTTAGTGCAGCCTCCTCGTCATTATTACTATTGTTAGCCACCGCATCAGTCTCCACTTCACCTACTGCAGCATCACTCATTTGGTGAGATTCTGGCGAGGAAAGCTCTTCCGAAATTACTTCGTCCTCGTCTACAGTTGTGTTGGCAACGTCGGCTGTTGTCGAATCATTATTATTTCCGTCATGAATTACAGCAGCCTCGATAATATTCGTAGCTGCACTTTCATCAATGCCTCCATCGATCGACTCCATCTTTGCCACCGCCAAATTCAACTAGCACGATAAATATATAGCAGCAGTACTACCACAACGAGAGTCAGCGGTTTATGGGTTCGCCTGCTATCTAGTAAGGGTGCTCAAGGGCGGCTAATGATGGTTCAGCATTGAGCAGAAATGCAAGATAAAAAGCACGCGCTCCTTGGATATCACCTCTCATCTCCATTTTTTTAGTGCAAAGTGCATTATTATTGGAGCAAATCAATTACCAAGATGAAAGCAGCGGCGCTATTCCTCCTCCTTCTTTCATCAACAAGTGCCTTCCTAAGGGCACCGTCTAATAATGGACCAGTTGCTTCATCGCGGATAAATAATTCCCAAAAGCAGCCAAGATGTGACTTCCCTGGACCATCTCACTGGGGTACTAATGATGGGTTACGTGTCACTGGTGACGATGTCGTTAGTATCAGAGGAGGAGGAGGAGATTCTATGTCTCCATCCATCGTTGCAAAGTCGAGAGCATTCATATCAAAGAACTTCTTTCTCATTGGGATGGGTGTAGCAGTTTCTTTTGCAAAACTCTTGCCAGAGCTCGGAAAAAATGGTAGTATACTGAGACCAGAGCTCTTCATTGGAAAGTACGGCGTCACCATAATCTTCCTCCTCTCAGGACTTAGTCTCAAACTCTCCGAGCTCACAAATGCAGCTGCAAACTTGAAATTGAATGGTCTCATCCAACTCATGACATTTGGTGCTTGGCCATTCTTGGTAGGTGTTCCATTAACGAAAGGACTGGAACTGTTTGCTCCGTCGCTCCTCTCCAAGCCATTACTGGAAGGACTCTTGATTTTAACATGTCTTCCAACGACTATCAACATGTGCATCATTTTGACATCGGCGTCAGGTGGAAATGTTGCTACTTCTCTATGTAACACGGTTATTAGTAATATGGCTGGTATCTTCTTAACTCCTGCACTGCTGTTGAGATTCTTTGGAACGACGATTGAGCTTCCGTTCTTTGAGTTGGTTTCGAAGCTGTGCAACAAGGTTTTGCTTCCAGTAGGTGAGTGGTTATGATACATGTTACCCTATTCAAAAATTGTATCATCATATCTACAAAGACAAAGCTGACTAAGGAATTCTTTATTTGATGATGAAAATGACAAACTATGAACAGCTGTGGGTCAAGCACTTCGTGCAACACCTGTAAAAGAATTTTACACCAAACATTCCTCATTTTTCAAGAGGCTTCAGGAGGTCGTCCTTCTTGGTATCGTTTGGAATGCATTTTGTAATGCATTCTCGAAAGGCCTCGGCTTGGATTTGGGAAATGCAATTACTCTCTTCACCATACTACCCCTACTGCATATCGGATCACTGATGACGTTTTTTACTTTCTTCAAGAGCAAACTATTGAATGTTTCTCCTGGAGAAGCAGTAGCTGCAGCATTTTGTAGCTCACACAAGACACTCGCGTTTGGTCTTCCATTAATCAACACAATCTTTGAAGGAAATCCAAATCTTGCTGCATACTGTGCTCCTCTTATGTTGATACATCCATTGCAGCTTGTGCTTGGATCTTTGCTTGTTCCATACTTCAAAACATACACTGAGGAAAGTCAGGAGTGAGTTCACAAGATTGCTACGAATGGAGTATCCATACACAGGGATAAAAGCAAATAGTTAAACATTGCTAACGTTAGAATAGCTAATCTATACCACAGGAACCTTTTCGAGAATATTCTCAAAGTTAGCGACAGCACAAATGCCAGGATCTTTCCATTCAAATACGACAGCATCTTTTGTAGAATCAAAGACGACACATCCACCAAGTTGTGTCAACACGCCAGCCTTTAATGCGTCATCTTTGGGAGCTAGCTCTTTCCAGTTCTTAATGGAGATGTCTATCATATTTTGTAAGCGTAATGTCGCCAGCTCAAGTGGCCGACGCTTCCACTCTCCAACTACTGGAAGCTCTTGGAATTTGTTTACTACAACATCTCCTGAATCATTCAATTCCAAACCATTGTCAGGCCAACGCTTCTTCCTGATTCCCACAGCCATGGCATCTTCAATCCAGGGTTGTGCAGTAAACGGATTACCGATGTATCCTCCTATTACTGCTGGTAATGTTGCCCACGCTCCTAGTCCAAATAGCATTCCAAATAGCTTGAGATATGGTGACATTTCCTCGTCATCTGATCTCCAGCCTGTACCAACACCAAATTTTCTACCCGCTTGTCCCGTTGGATCAATCATCAATGTAACTTCACCGTCAGATGTATCACATGGTAGATCAACAAGATCAACCAACTTTAACGCAGCATCAGCTTCACAATTGAGCACAATGCCAAATTTACTGATGCCTCGTTTCTGTAACTCAGGCATATAGTATCGTAATCTCTGAGCATATTCCACCGCGTTAAAATCAGCAGCATATGTTCCCAATACAAGCATTGTTTTGTCGCCGGCATCGTTGGTTTTCAGAAAGTTGCCGAGATCTACATTTTCATTGCTCTTGACCGACGTTGCCGATACTCCAGCCAGAGGAGCAAAGGCAGTGCCGCCTTGAAGAGTTGAAGCTAATAGCGTTGCGGGTAAAAGAAGAAGGGATCGCATGATGATGGTGTAGCTGAGAGGTGTCTGTTTGATTCTTATTATACTGACGAGCTATGAACTAGCAACCAATGTAAGTCACCTCCTCTCGTCATCGTCATCATTGCATTCCTTTCACAATCGATGATTAAATAGGTGTAATACTGTCCGTCGTTATTAGTTAGAACAACTGTCAATAATTTAATGTCACTGAATAGTGACGGACAGAATACAAAACCCGATTTGGAAGTGATAAACGATGTGAGAGCTTGCCCTCCTCCTATCCTCCTCAATGCGTTGCTGAGTCTTCGCTCGGTGTCATCACCCAATATCCATTTAAAAGACTTCAAAGCAGTTCGATAGACAAATATAGCAACGTATCAACACACATAGTATCAATAAGCCAAGACAAAACATTATTTCTAGTCCGAAACATTTGTGGTGGAATCTTTTGGCACATACAGTTGGAAACTCCATACTTATAGAAGCAACGCGCTCGTACAATAACATGATGAACAATCTACTACTGCTGTCAATTGCTTTGCTTTGCGTTGGGTTATCTGGAAAAGGGACACAAACACAAGCATTTTCTTCTCGAAGAACAACTACTCACAGATCTTCTTATCAGATTCAGCATCAGCTTACAACATTACATTCATCATCAACAACAAGACGTCCTACTCCTTCACGTATCCGTGAAACTAAAAACTTTAAAGATGCACAAAAGCTTTCACAAAAGTTCCTAAATGATTTCGATCTGCTGACAGAAAATGGTGACAAGGGAAAGAGAATAGCCATCTTCGGCGGTGGATTATCTGGACTCGCATGCGCCAAATATCTTAGTGATGCAGGTCACACTCCAACATTGTATGAAGCTAGGCCAATCTTGGGAGGCAAAGTGGCAGCGTGGCAAGATGAGGATGGTGATTACATTGAGACGGGTCTACACATCTTCTTTGGTGCATACCCTAACATTCACAATCTTTTCGAGGAATTAAGGATAACAGATCGACTGCAGTGGGCTCCACATAGGATGACGTTTGCAATGCAAGAGCTACCTGGAGAATTTACCTCGTTTGAGTTTCCAGCTGGAGTACCTGCTCCATTCAATATGGCAGCAGCAATTCTTGGGAATACAAAGATGTTAACACTTGAAGAGAAGATCAAAATGGTACCTGGCTTGTTACCCATGCTACTGGAGGGTCAATCGTTCATTGACGCTCAAGATGAACTGTCGGTGTTGGAGTTTATGATCAAGTATGGCATGCCGGACCGTATCAACGAAGAGATTTTCGTGAGTGCTGCTTGTTTTTCCTTTACTGTTATTATCGTGATTTGCAAAAGAGTATCGTCTAACATTAAACCTGATACCTGACTCTCTATGAAAGATTGCAATGGGCAAGGCTTTAGATTTCATCGACCCAGATCTATTGTCAATGACAGTTGTGCTAACTGCAATGAATCGCTTTATCAACGAGGCCGATGGTAGCCAAACAGCTTTCCTTGATGGCAACCCGACAAAGAGATTCTGTGAACCGATCAAAAACTATGTTGAGAACACTGGCGGCGAAGTTGTCTGCTCTAGCCCAGTGACTCAGATACATCTTAACGACGATAATACAGTGAAATCACTTCAGCTCAAGGATGGTACTCAAGTAGAAGCTGACTACTACGTATCGGCTGTTCCAGTGGATGTCTTCAAACGTCTTGTGCCCACTCAATGGTCTACAGATCCCTTTTTCCGACAAATTGATGAGCTGGAAGGAATCCCTGTCATCAACATTCAGATGTGGTTTGATCGCAAGTTAAACTCGGTTGACGGCTTGTGTTTCAGTCGTTCGTCACTCTTGTCTGTCTACGCCGATATGAGCAACTGCTGTGCTGAGTACGCAAGTGAAACATCCATGCTCGAACTTGTCTTTGCTCCATGCTCCCCAGAAGCAGGATCTCCAATCAATTGGATTGCCAAACCAGACTCGGAAATCATTGATGCGGCACTGAAGGAACTCGCACGGTTATTCCCGACTGAGATAGGTGATGATGCAACAGAACACAAGAAAGCCAAGTTGACGAAATCAACTGTTGTTAGAGTCCCAAGATCTGTTTATGCAGCGGTCCCTGGGAGAAATAAGTTCCGTCCTTCTCAACAAACACCCATTGACAACTTTATTCTTGCCGGTGACTATGCAAGTCAGAAGTATCTAGGATCAATGGAAGGAGCTGTACTATCAGGAAAGCTTGCAGCGGAAGTGATATGCGACAAGGAAATGAATAGAGACAGCAAAGGTTTGAAGGATGTTCATAGCTCAGTACTTGGCAAAGAGTTCAGTAGCAAGGACCCTGTGGGAATTGTGGGATCTGGTGCAACGGTCTACGGTGGAGGAAAGCAAGGTAACTTTGAAAATCCTTAATCGTCAAGTTGAAGTCAAGTTGTGTTGACCTGTTACTGTTAACTTGTCCACCATTATAAGCCGACAAATAATAACTGTTGACTTGTAACCATACCTATCCGACAACTAAGTAATCTTCCTTATTGACCATCCGATCCATCACCTAGCCAATCCTAATGACTTGACAACTTTCCTATAAGATTCAAAGTCCTTCCTCTCCATGTAATCCAATACCTTCCTTCGTCTTACATAAAGTGCATCTAATCCCCTCTTGGTTGAATTATCCTTCTTATGCCTTGCCATGTGAGTTTGCAGTTGCTGGATCCTAGTGGTCAATGCTACTACTTGCACTGCCGAGCTCCCCTGTTTATTCATGATTGTAGAAAGATGAGTCAGAGAAGAATGTACAACAGTACCAAATAAAATATCAACCAACACAAAATATACTTACAGTATCCCCCTCCCTCAACTGAAACAATTCCATCCCCCGTCGTTTCTGCGAAGACACCACCTCCTTCTGAGACCCATTCTGCAAATCCAACAATTTGCGGACTCTATCCGACATAACAAGACCATCAAATCCAAACCTCAACGTATCCTCCTGCTCATTCTGCGTGGTAATTTTCTCCTTCATCTCCACCGCCGAAGCTACATCAAAGGATACTGATTCATCATCGCGATCTAAACGCGTCATGGCATTTATGACGGGCAAATCCTTCGGAATGTACTTTGGTGGTCGAGGCTTGGCAGGTAGACCAGCTGCGACTCGTCGTTCGCGCTCCGCCATCTTGTCGCGTTGTCGGCGTTTGGTTTTGGTGAGGCTTTTGTAGCGATATTGTTGTTGCAACAATGGACTTTGTGAGATTATTGAGGAGGTGGGGGAGATGAGGTTGTTTGATGCTCTGTCGAGGGTTGTTGATAGGCAGCCGCCTAGTGAGAGCCTATTGGCCACATTTGGCTTGGAGAATAGCATGCGTAGCGGAGGCGTCATCATGGTGGTAATGATTTTGCTTGTGGTGCTTGATGATGTGTGGTGGCAGAAAAGGGGGCTTCAGCTGGCGGGGGAGGGCTCATCCAGGGGGGGGCGCCCCCTCTGAGCAGACTGACTATTTTAGCTTGAACTTGAATTCTCTATCTGCACCAACCCGACATTTGTGTGCACATGGACTAACCATAGGGTTTACTTTGAAACATAGTAATATTAGTAGTGTAAAACACACACTGTTTAGTAGACCTCCGTTCAAATAAATGTCGGGTTGGTCTGCGATCTGCGCAGCTTTCGATGCTCTTCTGCTTCGTGCTTTTGTTTCATTTGTTGGCAGCACTTTTATGTTAGCGAGAAATAATACGTGCTTGATAATAATACTGCTTGGTTGGTTTTGGTCAGAAGACAAGCGACAAGTATTAATCTCTTTTGAGGTGAGTTGCTTTTTTCTCTGGATAGTGAAGTGTGGCATGGTCGGTGATCGGCGGCCGGCTGGAGGGTCATCGTAAAAACATGAAGTCATGTTCTCCTGCTTGATCGGTTGTTGCATAAATTATATGCATGGTTTAATCGCGTTGCAACAATTTATATCTACATGCACTCTCTAATCATCCTCTCCTCTTTGGTCTCCTGCTCCCTACAATTCACAGCTACTCACTACCATAATCAAAAACACAGTTGAAAATCAATACAATCATGGATTCGCTTCCCCCCAACGATCCAAACAACAATAACAACAACGCCCCAAACTCGGGGTCAAATTCCAGATCGAAAGATGATGCTCTCCGTCCAAGAACAAGCGGCGAGAATGAAAATGGTGACATGGAGATGTTTGGTGATCTCCAAGACAATGGCTTCGTTGTGGTTATGTTCCTTATGAGTGTTGCGGGATGGATGTTGCGTGAACGCTGTGTGTGTTAAACGGGGGAGCTTTCGTTATTACCCTCGTGTTCCCTGGCTGTCCTTTCCTCTTCCTTTCCCAATAAACAAGTTTCAAGTTGATGTGCATAGACATAAAAGTTGATGCATATCTTTCTCTCCCATCGCAGAGTGAACTGAATTATCAGGACCACCAATTACTGTTTTATGTTATATTAAAGATATAATACTGCGATGGGAGATAGTCAGTGGGGATATTTTAGAAGTAACGTGTACATTAAATTAAACTACCTGAATAAACAGAGAAGTGTTATCTTCTTTAAGCACCTTTTGGGAGATGAAGTCTATCACTTTCAGCTGTTCTCACAAGACAAGCCTATCATATCATACTCCTGCTTAATAAATGCTTCCAGTTTGTTAGGGAGGTGTATGGACGGGGAGGGTCTCTTCCTTCAGCTGACCTTCCTCAATCATTCTCAAGCAAAGGCACCGCGAACCCTCGGGTTCTCAATGTCCTGTCAACCCTATTTCGCGAGTGGGGGTATTACAGTCTTTCTTCTAAAGGAGTCTGTAGCCAATTGAAACGATTTTGAGCTTGATAATAAACATATTTTCGATAATGTGAAATCACAATTACACTTTATCGACATCAATGATATGATAATGAAGCTTAGAACGCAAAACTGGCGGTCGATACTTACACGACCACAAAGCTGCGATACTTGCGACCTCAAAAGCACAGCTCAGTGCTTTGCAATCCGCCAAAGTTGTCAGTACGGAGACGCCCTGATACAGCAGTAGTTGTCGCTCAACCCAATAGGCAAAGTCAAATCGAGGCTGTAGGTTGATACATACTGCGTAAGGCAAGAGTGCAGATTGGTTTTGAAATTGTGTATTGTAGGTGTTTTTGCAAAGAAGTATAGAGAGTTGTAATAATATGTCAGGCACAAAAGAAACGAGCTCATTAGCACCATTCTCTCCTGGTGCCGCTGGCAGCAAGAAAGATAAAAACGCTCCATCATCTGGTCGAGGATCGCCCGACTCCGTTGCCAGCGATGCAACGCCAGTTACAAATAATGCAGCTGCTCCAAAGAAAAAGAAGAGCGATCTTCATTCCTTGTGGGAATATAGAGCAACATCGCTCCAGGGCAATGACCCAGGTTCCCCACCCACAACGGTAAGAACGACAAAGACTGCATGGTCCAATGCTTCACCGAGAGTGGTATCTCCTGTTGCATCGGCGTCTTCATCGGCGTCATCTTCTCCGGGACCGCTAGTGGACAAACCAGCATCAAGTGACGATGAGCTTGCGCTACTTCAGAAAGAGCTTGACGCAATAGAAGCAAAGAAATTAGCAACAAAGGCGTCATCTTCTTCTCCAAATGTGCAATCAATAGATGTGAAGAAGAAGGCGGAGAAATTTGAAGTCAGTAAAAGGAAATCAGGAGATGAACTCACATTGCTAAAGAAAGAGTTGGAGACATTGCAAGGGAAGAAAGTGGAGCCAAAGAAGGATACACCTCTACAAAAGAAGAAGTCATATTTGTTTTGGGAACAAAAAACAAAGGATATTTCTCCTCTGGCAAAGAATAAGAGCACCTCGTTCAATGAAACTGGTTCGGCTAAATCGCCGGGTGATGATGGACGTGTCGCAGGAGCAGTGACAGTCGCCGCTACTGCCACAGCAATAACTGCTACCGCGGTGACTCAAGGCACATCAGCAGCTGCTGCTGTCGAAGAAGAAGGTAGTATGCCTTCTGAGGATAAATCATTTGATAATGATAGTATAACTAGTGCTGATACTGCACAACTGATGTCAGAATTTAGATCTTTGGTGGAAAAGCTTGTTCGCAAAGGTAAGTTGCTACAACTGCAGTTAGCCATGTCAATCTTACTGTATATACTTAACCACTTTTTGGAAATTCGTCTTTACAGCTATGCCAAGTGAAATTGATCACGTCGATGAGCTCATAGAAGAGTATGACGGAAGAGAGGAAGAGCTATTGGAAATCCTTTCAGCTATGCAAGAAGAGGTCGACCAAGAGAAAGCTTCCGAAGACAAAGGAAGTGCTGCCGCAGTTGCTGTCGTGGCAGGTGCCGCTACAATTGCCACATCTGCTGCAGTAAATAGTTCCCAGGATGAAGAGACGGGGCTGGAGAATGTTGGAAGCTTTGAGAGTGATGTTCATGTTTATGAAGACGATGAGACAGCTCCTAGTTTCGAAACGGCAGATCAACAAAAACACGTGAGCGATATTACAAGTGTGAAGAGCGACGATACTATTCATACTTCGAACAAAAGTGTCAACACCAACTCTGTTAAAGATGACGATGATAAAAATGCCGAAGATGCGGAGGTTGACAATGTGTCAAAAGAAGAAGACTATGACAGTGTCGTGTCAAGGACAACTGCAGACATTGGAATTGTGATTGTAGCATCTCCAGATGAAGACAACTCTGATATTGAAAAGGGAGTGTCAGCTGCAGCGGCGTTGACAAAATCGGATAGAGAGACTTGCTGTAAGCGAAATAAGGTGGCGCTTCTTACGTTGGCAATCATCGTTATCTTGTCTGGTGCTGGAGCAGCAATTGGCATAATACTCTCATCTCCTCCTGGAAAGGAGGATAATGACAAAAGCGCTGTGTTTGAAGAACCCATCGGAACGGGTCGTCCTTTGCCGGAAAGTGAAGGCGATCTCTCCCCCGGTGTCATTCCTGATGATATCTATACACCTCCCACTGTTGAAGAAGATCTATCAACGTTTTGCACATCAGAAAGTAGTTACAGCGAATTGCCACTGGAACCTGGCATTGGTCAGTTGGGAGGAAATAATCCTCTTGTTGCTGTGGACGGAACGAATGCAGTTATTGTGACTGGATCGGGCTACGTTTCATTCTATTCCTTACAAGGCACGAAATGGCAGCGAGGAGAAACTTTTGGTATTTTGGCTACTCATGGCGACATTGCTTCGGTATCTATTTCAGGTGATACAGCTGTAATCGGTCTTCCGAAGGCGGCAATTGCTGTAGGGTCCAGCGGTCCTGTTGCTACTGGTATGGTTGTTACGTATGAAAGGAATCCAGAATCGGGCAAATGGAGACAATCGAAAGAGCTGGTACCAGATGAATACCAAGGAGGTGCATTAAAACATCAAAACTCTGACTTTGGGCAATCTGTTAGTCTATACGATGATTTGTTGGTAGTGGGAGCTCCTTCCGAAGACAAAGATCGTGGGTCAGTTACTGTTTTTAAGAGGGATGAGAAAGGTTTATGGGATCAAGTGATCAAGCTTGCTCGAGGAGCTGGTACTTGTCAAAACGCGGATGATATCTTTCTTGGCTACTCTGTCAACGTATACGAGAATACGATTGCTGTATCCGCTGACTGTCCTGAAAATATTGTTTTGTACGAGTATGACCGGGCTGATAGCATTGTGAAGAGCTCTCAAGTTCTAGAATGGATCGACAGAAAGTATGGCGCAGTTGCATCCATTGGCCAAAACGGCGAGTATCTTATCTACTCAACGGTCGGAGGGGGGTTGTTTATCTTCCATAGAGAGGGAGATTCAGAAGAATTCGTTCTGAGTCAAGATTTGACTTTCAACAACAAACTTGGTTTGTTTGAATATCCAGTTGCAGTCGATGGAAACTTGTTTGCCCTTGCTGTCGGTAACAAATTCCAGCTATACACTCAAGCTGAACAAGGAGGTCAGTGGAAGAGGGAACCTGTGACATTAGTATCCGACGGAGAATTTGACGCTTATGTCAAAGCTGGACTAGCGGTCTCGGATGGAAATGTTTTGTTAGGTTCGAATACAAACATTGAAGCTTATGATTTGTCACAATGCGTGCCCGAAATGGTGATCCCTGATGTTATAATCTCGGAGCCAAATTGTTTGGTCGTCAATGTTACTTTGGACAATTACCCCTCTGATACAACGTGGGAGATTGAAGATTCTGATGGAAATGCGGTTGCTAGCAATTCTCTCTATGACGAATCTATGGCTGCCACAACTCAAGTTGAGGAAGTTTGCGATCTCTCTGATGGAGGGTACACCTTTGCCATTTTCGACGAGTACGAGGATGGCATGTGTTGCAAATGGGGTGAAGGAAGTTACACTTTGAGCACAAAAAGTGGACTGACGATTGCAAGTGGAGGTGAATTTGGTGCTTCCGAAAAGACTCAGTTCTCTATTCCCTTCTCTGGTGACTCTGCTGTGACTACACCAACACCAAACGACCAAACGACTTCACCGACGAAGCAACCCAGTCTAGCCCCGACAACAACTAAGCCAACACCCACCCCAACAGATGCGCCTGTCACAAGTGAACCCACAGATGCACCAGTTACTGATACACCAACAGTTGCGCCTGTCACAAGTGAACCCACAGAACAGCCGACATCAAAACCAACAACACAAGCCCCTGTACAGCCAACATGTACAACAATAGAAGTATCTATCACTCTGGATGATTATCCTCAGGACACGAGTTGGAATGTTGTCGGCTCAACTGGAGAGGTTGTTGCCAAATCGCCTGCCTATGATGCATCCATGGCGGGTTCGACTGAGATAGAAAGCCTATGTTTGCAAGCTGATACGTATTCATTTGATATTTACGATGTATACGAAGATGGTATGTGTTGTGATTGGGGACAAGGGAGCTATACTTTGAGCACAACAAATGGAGATATTTTGGCAACTGGGGGTGAATGGCTTGGCCCTAGTGAAACCAAAACGTTTCAACTTTCGTGACGCCTCGAAACAATGCTCTGCACAATATTTGCTCTGCACAATATTTGCTCTGCACAATATTTATGTCATGTTGAGAGTTTCTCTCCTTAGGATGTCTTCGTATTCTCAATTAATCTCTCGTGTTTAAGGGAGATTAGTAAGTCTTAGTTTATCAATTAAGTTCTAATAAATGGTTAAGCGTCACGCAACCTCAATCTGGGCAAAACATTCATTGCCTGTAGTTCCTGAAACAGCAGCTTGCAAGCGTATGGCAATCGGATTTCGGTCACCTTCTCACCACTACGACAAAACTGGCACCAATTTTGATATTGCAGAAGACCACAAGTGCAGCATACACTTGCGGAGAAAGCATCACTAGAGTGCATGAGGCGTTCCATGATAAGATTGCTTGCACCATATGCAATCAGGCAATCACGTTCCATCTCCCCAAGTCGTAGTCCTCCATCGCGCGAACGCCCTTCTGTTGGTTGGCGAGTGAGAACAGCTCGTGGCCCTCGTGATCGGGCGTGCATTTTGTCCAAGACCATGTGCTTCAGCTTTTGGTAGAAGACTGGTCCAGAGAAGACATAAGCATCAAGCGGGGTCCCGTTTGATCCTGAATAGAAAACATCTTTTCCGGTATAATTGAGACCATTTCGAATGAGTGCGACCTCCGCACTTTGAACCGTATCAGTGGATCCAAATTCTTCTCCAAACGCCGATGCGTAGGCTTGTCTCCCTTCGAATACTCCAGCTTTTCCTACTAAGAGTTCAATCAACTTCCCTACAGTCATACGACTTGGGAAACCATGAGGGTTCATAATAAGATCTGGGGATATTCCTTGTTCGTTGAAAGGCATATCCACCTGCGGCACAATCAGGCCGCAAACTCCTTTTTGCCCGTGACGGGAAGCAAATTTATCGCCAACTTCTGGACGGCGAACTTGTCGCATCATTACTTTGATGAGGAACTGCTCACTCTCATTTGATGAGATGAGTACTCGATCAACATAGGAAGGAGCACTTGACCGATATGACATGCCTGAATACTTGTAATTAACGTTCATCAAACGTTCAACAGGAGTACTTGTATCCATTGGTGATTCCTTATTCACCATTACTGTGCCATTATCAAGCAACTCCCCAACCATGCACAAACCATCCTTGTCGATTCCACGGTATTTTGCGTAACGTTTGTCGTCTTCTCCATCCGGAAAGGCAGAGGGGTCGGGTGGGCCACACGTCCGATCCAAACATCCATTTTGATATCGTCTCACACTAGTTTGAGATTTCTTCAATACCATACAACGTCCAAATCCACGATCAATGGACGCCTTGTTCAACACTACAGCATCTTCAATATCATACCCACTGTAAGACATGACTGCGATACATGCATTCTGTCCGGCGGGAATGTTATCAAAGTTAACCAAGTCGAGAGTGCGTGTTTTCACCATGGGTTTGTGAGGATAAATCATTGTATAGAGAGTGCCGTCGAAGCGAGAATATTGGTTGATTGCGACAGTTCCGATGGCCTGCTTACCCATTGCAGACTGGTAGGTATTTCTACGGAAACAAACAAGAAGTTGAGAATACCTGTGAAAACTCGATCAAGAGGACAGCAGTATAGCGCACATACCTTGGACTTTGATTGTGATGGGGATTTGGAATCAAACCAGCTACCACCCCAAGCAATGTCATAGGGTCAATTTCCAAGTGAGTGTAAGACATCCAATCCATCTTTCTTCCTTCTTTCAAGTATTGGTCCATGGAACTACGGCGGACCTCCAATTCTCGCTCCGTTACTGCAATCAAACAATTATTTTCTTCGTTAACGTCAATGTACTCAACCACTCCCTGCCGCAGTAGATCTTTGATGTGCACCGTGCCCAGGGCCAATCCCTCAATTTGAACTTGTTTCAATCTTGGTAGAGAAGTCTTTTCGTCCACAATCACCAATGGGCGACAAACTCTTCCCCCGTCAGTTGCAATATGAACTGCCTTTTGTCCGTCGTGCAAATATACACTAACGAATTCTCCCATTTGACCTTGACGACGAAGTGAACGCAAGCTTTTCACCAACCAAAATGGGCGCGTGTGTACGCCCAGGATTAAACCATTTAGCAAGACCAGGTACGAATGTCGAGAATGAATTTCGTGACCAGTCAACAAACACACATCTTCCACACCTAAATCACGACACAATCTTTCGACGGGGCCAGGCTCTGCATCGGTAGTAATGTGTGCCAGTAAAGCCAAGTTTTTAACCAACCCACAAGCCTCACCCTCTGGGGTATCAGCGGGGCATAACATTCCCCACTGACTAGCTTGAAGAGATCTCGGTCCGGACACCTTTCGTGTCTTCTCGAATTGAGAGTTCACACGAGTCATCATTCCTAACGCGCCGATGTAAGAAAGTCGGCTGAGAACCTGAGTAACTCCTGCGCGATCCATACGAAAGCGTTTGAGTACCCAGTTGCCGCTGGAGATGGCTGACATCATTCCGTACGCAATGGAATCCGGTCGTATTGTTTTGATGACATCAAATGCTTGCGTTTTGTTCGGCTTTGATAAGACCATGTCAGTCTGCTTCTTGATATCAGCATTGAGGTGCTTGAACAAATCTTCAAACAACAGTGAGAGCAAACTACCCGCCAACTCCAAACGTTTATTGCCATAGTAGTCTTTGTCGTCCAATGAGCTTTTCCCCAACTGAACCATGACTAAACGTCTCACAATGTGGCCAACGTATATGACTTTAGCAGTAAAATCAAAATTTACCACCGGTACGTGAGACAAAACCACATTGGCGATTACGTCCCTAGCTTCGTCTTCTGGACTCAATCTCCTCGTAACATACGTACCACCCTTTCCTGACGCCAGTGCGCTCTTGGCCCTCATCTTCATACCAATATACCTCAACGCATGCTTTTGTGTGACAATGCCCAGACGTGTCGGTTCCTCCAAACTTAATGCAAGAGCATCCATAACTTCGGGTTCTGATCCAACGCTTTGGACAAATTCCAAATCGGATTCTACTCCCATTGCCTTGATAGCTACGCAGATTGGAACGTCTTCTGCCAACGTGTTGTGCTTCAAGAATAATCGCCCATTCTTAATGAAGATGTATGCTTTTGACTTGCGCTCGCGCGTAGAACTAGTAATGGAAGCTGAGACGCATCTCGTCTTGGAATCTTCTTCAATAATCACCCTATTCTTTGATAACTGCTCCTGAATCAATATCACCTTCTCGACGCCCTTAACAATGAAGTACCCACCTGGGTCATACGGGCATTCTTTCATCTGTGCCAACTCCCTTTCCGATTTGTCCTTCAAGAGACATTTCGAAGAACGGAGCATGATTGGCATGCGTCCAATCATTACCTTTTTCTTTACCACGATTTGTCTCCCTCTAGTATAGCGGACGTTGACATAGATTGGAGCACTGTATGTGCAATCACGCAGACGACATTGAAAAGGCGTGGCTTGAGTAGTAGCATATGCATCTTCGTCTATAGAAGGCTCGCCTACCCAACAATCAGTGTACCGCAGGTAGAACTTTGGATCATAATCTGATCTGATTTCACATGCTGAAGGTGACTGCGTGTGTCAAGACGAAGAGATGTTAGTTGTTGAGAGGGACGATAAAGAACAGTGTATTAACCACTACAAATACCACCACTTACCTGGACAATTTGTTTCATTTCCACACTAACAAAATGATCAAACGAATCAATATGTTGCTTCATCAACCCCCTCAGCTTCAAAAAGTGCGGCAACACTCTCCACTTCTCACGAAGACTCCCTATGGGAGCATCAAGTGGGGTACGCGATGCTCCATACTCTTGTCCGTCACTATTTGAAAGTTGAGCTGCTTCATCAAAGTCAATATCATCGTCCATCATAGATTTCGCCAAATCTGCTCTACGCTGCAAGAGTTCCGCTTGAAGTGCCTCCTCTTCTTCTGGCTCCAAGCAACATCCTGATTGAGTATTATTTTTGCCTTTGCTCAGTTTATTTCTGCTGTCGGAAGTATATGGTCCGTCAATCTCTTCAATTCGTCCACCGATGGGCACTCCATCAACCTCTCTGATTTCACTTTCACCCAGAATATGATCGAAGCCTTCCTTTGGAAAGATGCCATTACGTGAGGGTTGTGAGCGATATTTATTCCATTCGCCATGATTGTTGTCGCCGCCGTCACCATCTTCGTCATCACTAATCATGTGCCCCGGTGGAGTAGCCCTGACATACCCCGTTATGCGCTTCTTATCTTGAATATCACGCAATGGGGGCAGAGAATGCCGAGGATATGTCACAACTGAAACACCGCTACCGCTATTATCGGAGCCATCACCTAATAATTTTGACATGAAAACATCATCCACGCTGCTGACACCTTCTGGCTTGATTGTACCGCTGCCACCCTCTGCATTTTGATCCTTCTTGCTTGTGCTTCGGCTGCGCTTTTGGCCGCCGCCTGTGGCGCTGCTTTTGCTGGCGGCTCGTCCTCTCATCGGAGGAAATATTATTAATGCTATGATACTTTTTGTGGTGGTGATTTGGGTTAGATTTGATGGGGGGATCTTAGCTTTTGCGTACTAATTCCTATCGTACCATAGTGCTCTGTTGAGACCGAACTATTATGTATTCCTTTTTCATTTTTCAACCGAGCCAACAACACCAACGCCGTGAAGGTGAAGGACCCGATAAATCATTTGTACATATTTTGTAGCTGCCCGACGTCGCCTTCTTTGACATTTTCATTGCAAATCTGTCGTCTTCTTCTTCTTTCATATTTTCTGTAGTCAACCATGGCCGACGGTAAAAGAAATGCCTTTTTCAGCAATCTTTTCCGGGGTAGCATCATTTCTCGATAGCAAAGCTCTATTGAATCTAGCGCTCACATGCACAAGATGCGGCATTGCAGAAGAAGATTGTAGCTGGTCCTTAGCAGAAGAATTGGCGAGGGCAGCTAATTCGTGAACGTTCATCGGAATAGGAGTTGAAGGCATTGCCGCGCTATCTCTGCCCCAACCCTGGCTGTGCTTGCGGAGAATCATGGATTGGTTTGCTTCGTGAACTTGAACTGCTTCGCTCTCCACTTACCTTTGATCAACTTATTGTGATCGGGTTGAACACCGTTGATGGAGATCTATCGTGCATAACTTCATCTCCTCCTCCCGGAAGTTTGTGCAATCCTTTCTATGACGAATGGCCGGGATATCCAAACTACTGCTATTTGCAGTAACCATGTCATGAGGTCAGGAAAGCATTACGCAACATTTTCAATGAAGGGTGAGTGAAGGTGTAGCAGTCATTAGTGTGTGTAGATTGATCGGCTCATAATTTTTCGCTTGATGGAACAAGTGCAGGCTGTAGAGCATTCTGCTACTTTGTGGGCAGGAGTTATTCGACCAATCCAAGGTTGGGACAAGCTTGGGTTAAAGGTATTTAGCATGTATGTTACAGCAAATCATGAATTTCTAAAGGAAGAACAGACTGAAAGGTGGGGTGATAGCGACGTGAATTGGTGTTACATTCAATCAATGGGATGGTTCGTGTTGCTGGGTAGATTGGGAAGAGTCTATTGTCAGAGATGGCGTCCAGTGGAGTGGAATGGAGGCATTTGAATTTGACGATGGAGAGTTAGGCTTGCTTCTAGATCTAGATTTAGGAACTCTCACCGCATACAAGAATGGACGACGATTGGGAATTATGAAAGATGTGAGTCTTGTCTGAATATCAATGCTATATATATTTTATGTTTCCCTATCACTTACGGGCGAATCCTGCTGTTCTCCCAGGGATTATCTGGTGAATACTGCTGGACGTCATCAATCCATGGCCCATTATAATCCTGGTCATTTTGGAGTCGAACAAAGCATTCGCATCAAAAGAGAGGAACTTCCTTCTACCTAATCACGATTCAGTCGCTCGTGTAGGACAGCTCCAACGCTTGTGTTCGCATCAGCTAATATCTATTACAACAACATATTTGCATGTCGCCATTCTATGTCATCCTTCATCTGATTTCTCCTCCTCTTGTCCCGAGACCTCACTGGGCCACAAATCATGCATTCGAGGTCCCTGCATTTGATGTAGTGTCCTAGGACCTCTCTTGTTGTCAAACATTTCTTGTAGGTACAATCGTCGAGCTTGCATGCTTTGATGTGCGCACAGAGAGCCTTTCCTCGGCACAATGAGAAGTCACTGGGCAAAAATATCCTGTATCGACGGTCTGTACATTGAGAGGCAGTGGAATGGATCGGACGGAACATTTTGTGCAATGTCGGATGAGAAGAAGCCTTTGGACTTTCCGTCTTACAAGTTCACTCTGACTGTCTTCTATTCCATGTTTATCTTGAACAGTGTCGACTCGGGCTGTTCGTCTTCTAAATCTTCTAACTTGAGAGAATTCCTTCTTGAGGTTGACGACAGCTTTTCTTGGTTTCTACTTCGGGTCAAGTTGATGTCATCGTCGAAATTGGAGCTCACACGAGATGATGGATACGCATTATTCGAAACATAGATGTCAAATGCTGTATTCGAGGAGCATGATGCAGGTGTGGGCCGGAGCATCATTAGTTGGAAGCAACGGGTTGGTAGGCTCATAGCTCCTACCCTCTGTGCCCAGGCGCAAGCTACTCCGTCTGTTCTTCTTGTGTGGCGGGGGTGGTACCTCAGCTGGGTTACATCCATCAGCACCTGGACTTGTTGCCTTCGCCTCTTGATCTTCGTCGAAGTTTACATCAATCTCAAAGACAGAGCGACGTCTAACATGCGAGTATTCAGAGTCATCAAGTGGGTGCCGACGAAGAAGAATCATCGCCTTCTGGCACAGGAAAGTTTGGACATGGGGGCTCCTCTCTCTCCTCTATACTGTAGTTATTCAGTGTAGACCAATCGATATTATCCTGGATGTTCTTCTTTGTGCGTGTACTAGTACTATATTCCTGTCTTTGAGATGTGTTGACGATAGGAGGATTTTGTTACCAGTGCACTGCTATTAGAAGATGATAAGAAAGAAGAGTTCACCAGCGAGCTCATCGACGTATTCCAGCTATCATGCATAGTATTGATTGATACTAAAGCCGGTTGAGCATTAGATTTGAGTTCAAACTGAAGATCATGCTGTTGGTCACTAGCAGAGTAAAGTGGTGGAGGCGGTGGGAGAATCGTGTGTAGACGTTGGAAGTTGACTGATGTGCCTTGATCGCCGGCTTGAGCGGTACATGGCCGCCAATTTGAGGGGGGTATCACTCGTATTGAAGAGAACTTGGGTTGTTTGAGACTATGTGGTTTGCCACTGATGATAGCTGGTGGTTATCGATGTTGGAGAAGACGCTCGGAGCGATGATGTTGACATTGCATTGCTGATAGCGGTTACATGCATCGGCGACGATGCAGCAGAAGCAGTTGTCACACATCATCAGAATATTTATCAGCAACTTCGCCCTCCACACTTTTTCTGTGTGCATCATTCATTGTTGTTGAACACCACTTGATAATGATTATACTATACTGCAGTAGTGAAGGTTCATGTAGCCGTTAGTTATCTTGTGGGAAGGCAACACTGATTGAATACTCCGCTCAAGCACAAGACGCGATGGCATGCAAAAACCGCGGTGCACTGTTGATACAACAAAGTCATCGATTTTGGCCGCACCCCTTACGTAGTTACGCCTCCCCAGATGTTTGCATGAATGATTCGTTTCCTCTCGAGAGAATGAGCGGTGGCGATGGCGTTCGCCTCGGTCATGGGAGCTTCAGGAGTCATCCGAACTCTGTGCTCCCCAAGATGTTTGCATGCGGACAATTCGTTCTCTTGCTTTCTGGGCATGTTTTCTGACATGATGTTTCTGACCAATGCGTGCTTCCCAACCCAAAGAAAGAGAAAGTGTGATACCGATCAGACAAGATAGTGATATTGTAGTATCCCAGAAACCACAGCCGAGAGTTCGTAGTCTGGGCTGGGTCTTCTTCACTTGAGGAGAGTAACAAGAAATTTTATCAATCATAAGTAGTGCTTCGTCAATTATCAAACATCTTCTATTTCCGAAGCTAATTTACTTTCACTTATGTTACAAATCTAACTCTACTGAAGCATTGGTTACTCTTCTTCTGCATTTCTTATAACATACTTTTAATCTTTTCCACAATTTGCCAGAACCAAAAAATTTGAAGCATACTCAACAATTAAGGAAGATTGTGATTAGGTACCAAAGAAACCATTCAGACCCCGGTTGATATCTGTCTACCAATTTGTTGTGAATAACGTATCTGCAGTCAATCAAGAATTTGTAGCAGTGTGTGTACCCAGCCAACAATTCGAAAGATGAAAAATGTCAGGACGAACATTGCTTGACAAAATAGCTCGACTGCATTCAGTAGTGGAAGTTTTGGTGAATCGGCAGGGACAAGAGCAGATGGAGGGTGGTACTGGAATAGAGTCGAAATTGCTAGAAAGATGCTGCTGAATTCGCTGACTCCACCAAAGTAGACTGCATTTGAGAATGGCAAAGTAATTTGTCAGATGATATTCAACTTAGCAGTGAGATTAATGTCTGGATATGTACACAATCAGCTTCTTACCTGCATAATGTGGTACCAGCTAAAAAGGGTAAGAATCAGGAATGCAAGATTGCTTCTGTTAGATTCATCTGTATATGTTTGCATCCACATTTCAAAAAGTACAACAAACATGGTTTGCTTCAACAACTTACTCCATATTCCAAAGAATATAAACCGCATATAAACGCCAGAAGATGATGCGTCATCATGATCATTGTACAGTGCTCTTCAAAGAATATACTGGCAACAAAATCCCATCCTTGAAAGACGACGATTCCCACATTCACGTAGTCTGCCTCCAGTAGATGCCCGAATATTCTTCCCTGAGGTGTGTTTGGTATTCCGTGTTTTGCTCCTTTGTTCGATATATAATAGGAATAAACTCCCAGTAGACCCAAATAAGTAAGGTTGACAAGTGCTACAATTTGAAACGCGGCCAAATCTGTTCTTGTGCATAATGGGTTGTCCTCTGGGCAATGTGTTGGATCTACTGTAAAGTCCCAGCCTGTTTGCGGCAGCAGAGCTTTCACGCTGAAATATAATGCAGTATTGAAGGCATAGCCGTAGAGAATCAATGGTAACATGGGCCGCAATCCTGATGGAGCAGCGGCAGCGACCATCACGCCATTCTTCTTTGAGTTATAGTGTTGTTGTTTAGTAGCGATGCACATAATATGAGAGAGAGTAGCTGGATAAGATGTGGATTGATGATATTATGAATGATGAGCAAGTTATTTTGAATTCTCTTCGTTGGACTACCTACAACTCTATCTCCAAAAACTGTCAACTGCGCTTCTGTTCTTTCATGGTTTTGTTCTCAGAGATGAAGTTCAAGTGACACGCGGCGGGAATTCAAAATGCCCGCTCGTCTTGCTTGGAATCTTTTGCCCGTCTAAAGTTTTGACTTTTTTGCTGCCGACGCCGTCTCATGTTGTGATCTACTCCTAACTATCAACTAAAAGCAGCTTTGATAGTACATATAATAGTAGATATAACATAATTACGATGAGTTCAATCAAAGAGCGTGTCATCCACGTCCTCGATCCAATCGCCGCTTCCCACATCCCTCTATTTTTACCCAGAGTGGCCGTCACAAGAGGATCAGCCGACGAAGGGGAGGAAGAGATCCGCCCATTTCAAAATGGCAGCGACATTGAACGCGTCATGGATTATTCCAACATGCCCGATCCTCCTCAAGATTGTTTAGTAATGCACTGTGAGGCTCCAGGAGTGGGGAATGAGGAGGAGGCGAAAGATGATGATGGCAGCGGTATTGTCTTTCCTAAGCGATCTGCGCATTTAAGGGGAGGGTACATCTTCCTATCTCAACCAAAGGACAAAAATGACAATGGTTCTGCTAATTCCTCAGGCAGTAAAATTGCATGTATTCCTTTGGCAGGGTGCTCTGTCGATTTTCCACCGGGAGGGCGTAGGGTATTTCGAGAGCATGCTCACACGGGGGCACGTGCCGGATATGAAATGGCAATTCAAGTCAAATCAAATGACGCGAGTAAAATCACATGTTATATTGTGTTGGATAGTCTGGGACTTCGAGAGTCGTGGGCAAGTGCTATTCGGCTGCGGTGTGATGTTGGGAACAAGATTACCAAAGTCCGTCCGGGAGGTATTGCTGGTAGCCGTCTGATGAGTGCAGGAGAAGATATTGATGGTTATTACGACAAGGGTTCTAAAAACAACTTAGCAGGTCCTGGATCTGGAATATCACGCAGCAACAAAAAGCAAAAACAATGGGGACTGCAAAAGCCTCATCAAGCGGATGGGCCTGCTTCGAGTGGCAATGCTGATTTGGATGCAGCGATTGATCAATTTGGAACACATGGATTTCAAGAGGAGAAATGGTTACATGAATACCTTCGCAAAAATTCAGCCAGAGAACTACCTGGAGAATGCGATAAGTTGGAAAAGTGGATGGATGTGATTAAAAATGGTTTGAGAGGTGCTGTCCTTGAGCAGTACGAATACTTTGTTGAAGCGTCAAGAGAAATGTCTACAATGGGAAGAGAAGTGGCGTGGATTCGAACATTGGTAGAAAGGCAGCAAGAAGTATTGATGAGTATGAAGAATATAGACTTTGGAACTGGATTGGAAGAGATGGACGAAGCGGCTGGCGATGATGAGTATGGTTATCTTAGTGACGAAGAGAAGGCGTTTCAGGATGCCGGCAGAGACGATTCTAGCACAGGCTCCTCCTCGTCAGAAGAAAGCTCAAGCAAAGGTAATGCTCGGACACCCATGAGAGGCAATCGCAGACCGAGTAGGATAGAATCTCTTCGAAAGCCGTCCGGAGCTGCAGGCATTACTCCTATTGACGAAGGCGAGCCAACGGTACCCTCTAATTCCATTTACGTTGACATCCCAGCATATCTCAGTGACATCACCGAAGAAGCTTCCGCGTTCATTAAAGAGTCTCGTTACAGTGATGCCACAGCACTCATACTCAAGGTAAGAATGAAATTGCGGATATTCTGGAGGGGCACGAACAACATAACTCTCCCGTTGTAAACGTTCCGCCATCACTGAGACGTTCCAACTCTACACAGTCTGCAGGGGGCGGTGGCGGTGGAAAGAAACTGCACAAAAAACAGCAGGCACTTCTTCAGAGAACGAATCTCCAGTTAGATGCTCTCATGGATCGCATGGCCAAAAGGTTGGCTGAAAATCTGAGGAGGAAAAATGAGGCATTGAAGGCTTCTGCCAAACGTGAGCGTGCCGATCCACTGTCTACTTTAGCACCACTCGTATCTCCGGTGTGTTTGAATGATGATGCAGTGGCATTGCATTTATTGGTCAAGTTGGGAAGGCATCAAGAGGCAGCTACTGCATATGCGGCAAGGAGAAGTCTATTGTTGTCTGAATGTCTTCATGAAAGACCAATTTCGAGTCCCGTCGGAATGGATGCTGTTATTTATGCTGCACAGCTCAGTTCTAGCTTCTTTTCCTCGCTTGCAATGGCAGTTGAAGGATTTTTGGATTTATTCATGGATCCTGATGCAGACAAAAATAGTGGGAATGACGACAACACCTCGATAAATTCAAGCAGTGGTATTGGAGGTGGAGGGAAACGGGTTCCTTCGGGAGCCTTAGCTGCTATTGTGCTATGGTGTGATTCAGAATTGGCAAAATTCACAAATGTATTTGGAAGCTCGCGACTTCTATCAGGCCTCGCTTTATCTCCTCCTGGATTGCGAAACCAGGCGGATAGCCCACAGAAGAAAATCTCCCTCGCAAAAGAGAGAGAGGTAAGCCCATGCAACTGTTTTGAAGTGTGTTCTGTTGAGACATGAAATTCAATGCATTCTAACACAATCTCTCTCCACATCATTTTTAGCATTCGATAGAGGTAGCAGCAAAATGTGTCGAGCAAGCATTCTCATTTGCTTCCGAAAACTTGGATTCAATTGGGCTTCCCTTAACGCCCAAGCTGGCAGAGAATATGAGACCGAGATTGAAGGGATGCGAAGCAGAAATTGCGGCGTTATTAGATCCGCGGTGGAAAGCTCTTTCATTTGAATGGACTCAAACTCAGGAAAGAGCGGCTTAGCTTAAATATTAAGATGCATACAAAGCACGATACTTATGTTTTAGAGATATTGTGACTGATTGATGCCCCCTGGATCAACCAATTCTGATCGCTTTCTTGCTGTGTTTTGATCAAGTATCTCCCATGCTTTCTTGCAAATTGCAAGTTCAAGTAAGTGCCTACGTGTAAGGTAACATTTTGTAATTTGGGATCTTGGAATTGATGGACTCTTTTGCATCACCTACGCACTTCTTGTGTCGCTGCAATGGTAACGTCAACTGTTGCTATTAGCCAGATGTGCGACGGTCAACGGCAACGACACCATGCTTGTTCAGGTCTATAATACTTTGCCATACTAAAATAAAAGATGGCAACAGTAAGCAACAATTTGAGGCGAAGTTCGAGGAAGCGGGGTAACAGTGAGATTAGTCAGCAATCAGAACCTTCTTTAAAAACGGAGGAGGATTCAGCTGGCTCGTCTTCAGAGCAAATAGTTGTGGCAACAGAGGTTGAGAAACAAAGTGTTGCTGTAGCACCTATGCAGTCAACCAAATCGGAAATACCGCCAATAAAATGTGAGGAAGGGGAGGCGTCTTCGACAAGCGAAGACATGAAACCTCCTGCCAAGACACCCTTGTCTGCGGGGGCGGCCGCAATGGCGGCTGTCGCCAAAGACACCAAGGTTGCACCGCAAAGTCCAATCGTCCATCTGTAGGGACAGAAAGCAAAACAAACGTGTCAACAACAACAGCAACACAACCTCCACCAAAATCATCTTCGCCGCCACCTCCTCTGAAAGCTCTGACATTTCACCATCTTCAGAAGAAATATGGCTCGGAATTAGATTACATGCTCATTGAATTCAGAAAGTTAGAACGTCAGTTACTGGGTGCACCGGCAGCCTCGGCAAAGACGCAACAGCAAAAACCAGAGGCTGCGGGTTCCAAGGAGCGTAGGGAAAAATTGCATGGATTCATTTTACATTTGGAGGATACGATACGGCAGGTTTCAGAGGGGTGCCAATTGGAGAAAAAGCGGAAATTTTCGTCTTCAATCAACGAGGGTGAAGGAGAGAAGAAATCATCAGATGCATCTTTGCAGAAGCAAGCATCTTTGCCAACGGCTGAGTTCACTGCGGCAGATGCATCATTATCACATCTTCCCCCGGAGAAAGAGAAGGAAGAATCTGTACAACGCTTGGAAGAACACATCCTTGCAAATCTGTTACCCGTGAAGGTTCGTCTAACTCGACAACTTGCAGCTTCAAAAGGGAGCAACACGGTAATCCAGCGACGGCTCCTGTAAAACTCTTGTGAGCGGCCGGCGACAGGCTGCTGCTTCATCACTTTGCTGATTGCCGAGGCAAAGGTATCGAAAGGCAGAAGGAGAGGTTTTGTACCAACAACAACACACCACCACAAAAGCCGTTTTTCGTCCCACCCGGTCTCAATTTGGAAAAACCAATAGCTCAGGCAGGATCTTCGCTTACAGCACGCTTACATGGGAAAACATTGGGTGCGGGTGCATCAGCAGCAAAGGGGCCATCCCCAATACCTGAAACCGCTGCGGCAGCCGCACCACATAACAAACGTCGTATTTTGTACGCTGGGATTGCTCCTGGGTCATCGCAAGTCTCATCATCTGTAAATGCTGTTGCTGGAGTTCACCCTGGCCTCATCGATGATAGTGCTGCAAAGGCTTCTTCGTTGGCGGAGGAAGAAAGGAAGCGGATGAAACGATTGGAAGAAAGTGCAGCTCGTGTCGCACTGGGGACTGGCGTTGTGCAACCGGCTACTGCGACAGCCTCTGAATTTATCAAAACATGTCCCAATACCTTCGACATGCTTAAGAGTCCTCCTGAGGGTCCTGCAACACTTGCCGCTCGAGCTCAAGCTGTAGCCAGCATTCCTCAACCACAACCAGTCGCTCAAATGAAGGCACCTCCGCCTCCTGTCGCAAAACCAAAGAAACCTCATATACCGCCAAACTATGGATGATCCTTCTCTATCTGCAGAACAAGTTTCAGACCTTCGAATCAAAGAAGCAAGGTGGAGGGCAGCACAAGCGTCGTAGAGAGCGCCGACGTCAAGTTTAGAAGGACGAGGTAACTATCCTTCTTCGATACAACAACCGCATCGCATGCATCCTTCGTCTGCTGGTCAGTCGTCTGTGCCATCCCCATCAGTTAATACATCCTCTATTCCAGGTGCGGTGGTCAATGGTGTTAATATTCTACCAAAACAGAGCGGATTTCATGGACCACGTACAGTCGAATATGTCTGCTCGATGTGTAACGAAGGTTATCCCTCCAATAGCGACGTCAACCCGTGGTGGGTATTGACCAGCCACGAATGTCCTAAGTGTGGAAAAGTGCAGATCCCGAGACTTGATATATCAGCTCCTGCGAATGCAATTGAGTATCATCCTGCTCTCTTAGCTCATATGGACGATGGGAATAGTAAGATGAGCGCAGTTGATACATCAGATCATCACCATGCTCACGGCGTCTGGTCTCCTTCCTTATCAGCATGGTTCATATCTTCCTCGACCCGCTCCGCCTATACTAAGATCATTTTCTGATTCGGATGTAAGTCATACGGATGTGAGTGATGGAGAGGGTGGTAATGGAAAGTATGATGAAAGCAGTGATGAGGAGGAAGAAATAGACCTCGGACGACGTGATTCAGTGACACGTGAAGAAAAGATCGAAAAGGAGGAGTTTGGCTTTGAATACAAAGGAGAACAGTTGAGTGACGATCAGGCGAGACGGCCTCCTCGTTCTTATTGAGCACGCGTCGGACTTGTCCGGGAAGGTAAGTTATTTTTACCAAGAACTTCATCATAATGTCTACAATCTCATTGCCCAATATCTCATTCATTTTATTTGTTATGTTTGCAGGCATCAATTGTCCAAAGCATCGAAATGTATGTCACAGTACAAAATATCTGATGCTTCATGTAAGAGACTGTACCGGCTTGTTGTCTAATGGAGATGTGTGTCCGTTCCCATGGTGTCGGAAGGTTAAACATCTCCTCTATCATCTTGTTTCGTGTGAAAAGGGAAAGGAATGCTCCATTTGCTGTCCGGAGAAACTGCCATCCAACCTTGTAGCATTGACTGGCCTAAATCAACATCGAAGAGAGAAGTTTCGAGAGAGGACAAAAGCCTTGGCAGCTGTGGCTGCAGCAAAAAGACAACAGATGGCAGCTATAGCACCTACAAACTCGTCGCATATTGCCCGGCAACCAGCTTCAGTTACCGCTCCAAAGAAGTCTATACCTTCCGCGGCCTCACAATTGGCGATGGTCGCAACCAGTTCCAAACAATGTTGGCATCTTCAGCTATCTGTTCTGCTGCAAAAGTGCCTGGCCAAAGTAATCCGGGTATATCTCGCGTTCCTGTCGCACAATCAACACTTAAAGAAATTGTGCCAAATATTACTACGGCACCTATCCAACAACCATCACCTGCATTATCTGCTTGTCTTCCGGGGACTCTCTCTTCACTTAGTGTGAGTGCTCTGCCAACTCTTGAGGAGGCTGCAATGGATATAGATGACATCAATCTTTCCGTTTCCGAGCCTTTAGGCAGCTAGAAGTGTGAGCCTATGCACGTATATACAACGCTAACGCCAGTGGCATGACACGCTTTAAGAATCACCCGTCATGAGTGTTTTTCTTTATATTCTTTATATCATACATAATATTTGGCATCTAAGCTATTAATTCAAACACTTCATCTTTCACTTATCTTTGTAGCCTGAAATTTAGTGGAGGATTAATATGTCCCTGGCCACTTGTATGAGCTGCATTTCACGCGAAGCGAAACGATCCTCTTTCTGTGTTGCTTCGTCTTTGGGTTCTTCCAATGAACTTATCCCTTGCTTCTGGAGTTTTTCAAGTGAGGCTTGGTAAGTTCTTTCTACGATTGCATTCATGGTTCCGGCTAATTGCTCTAATTTTTGGGCCAACGATGATGTACTGTCGGCAGTCAGTGCTAGCCAAAGAGCAGCAGAGATATCTCCAGTGCCTGTGAATTGCCCGGGGCATTTTTGGGACGTACAATATTCGCTGTTCGTTCTTCGTATGATTCGGTTTCAATTCCACATGAAACGTTCTGAAGCATAAAACGTTCTGATGCAAATACACCCATGGAATCTTGGCTTTGTTGGAGCATTAGTGGGAAAGATAATGCTTGTTATTAGCACCAACGGTACACCTAAATCGTGAAGTATGCCACAAGCTCTTTGCGCATCGTTTATGTTCTCTATTCTAACTCCAGTTAGTTGCTCTACTTCAAACTGATTTGGTGTCAATACATCTGCAAGGGGTACTACCTCATCTTTATATATCTTCACCAACTGCTCGGGCACATAAAATTTGCCTATGTCCCCCAGCACTGGGTCACACACATATCGCACTTGTGGATTGACAACCTTCATCTTTCGAACAATTGTTACGACGGCCGGAGGAATGATTCCGATCCAATATAACCAGTGAGGATATGTCCAGTTTCATCCGATAGCCCATTTTCGTCCATTCCATCGACAAGTTTTAATAACATGTCTCCCTGCAGCACTTCTCCTTCCCACGAACCATATCCGGTGTGATTTGAGAACTGGACCGAGTTGATGACATCTACATCAAAGCCTAACAATTGCAGCGGGAACGCTGCTGCTTTGTTCCCCACATCTGATATGAAAGTAGTGTTAGTAGAGCAGGCCATGAACACTACCGATGACGAATTAGACAGTATTAGGAGCCACGATAGGTGGACTGCATATCAATAAACGTCTGACATCACTTGATAGATAATTTTTTCTCATGTAGACGAACAAGCAAAAACAACTTACAGCCAGACACAACATGAGATTGGATGGAAAGAACTCGCATTGACATGTTGAAATCCTCTAAAACGGATATAAGGGAGATGAAATGACGAAAAGAGATGATGGATAATAGGAAACAACCACAAGGTACACTTGAGAGCAACTACAAGCAAGGCTGCACGCGGCACAGATGAGGCAGTCGGCTGTGGCGGTATTGTACGAAAGCATCCCACATACAAGTTCCCAACTAAGGCAATGTCACAACGACAAATGACATCAAATGTGCGTAAGTTGCCGGTCACCTACGACGTTGTAGCGACGCCCATACGATCAAACAATGCTTGAGCCGTGATTACAATGCTTCTATACTATCATGGAAAGCTTCCATGGCATATTACAAGCTGTTGATTGTCATATTCACAGCGTGAGATACGATATGGTGCTAGAGAGTAGAGCTAGCGGCCGTCTCAGTTGCCTCATCAGGTCACCTACGACGTTGTAGCGACGCCCATACGTTCAGACAATGCTTGAGCCGTGATTACAATGCTTCTATACTATCATGGCCAGCTATCATGGCGCATTACAAGCTGTTAATTGTCATATTCACAGCGTGAGATACGATATGGTGCTAGAGAGTAGAGCTGGCGGCCGTCTCAGTTGCCTCATCAGGTCACCTACGACGTTGTAGCGACGCCCATACGTTCAAACAATGCTTGAGCTGTGATTACAATGCTTCTATACTATCATGGCCAACTATCATGGCACATTACAAGATGTTGATTGTCATATTCACAGCGTGAGATACGATATGGTGCTAGAGAGTAGAGCTGGCGGCTGTCTGAGTTGCCTCATCAGGTCACCTACGATATTGTAGCGACGCCCATACGTTCAAACAATGCTTGAGCCGTGATTACAATGCTTCTATACTATCATGGCCAGCTATCATGGCACATTACAAGCTGTTAATTGTCATATTCACAGCGTGAGATACGATATGGTGCTAGAGAGTAGAGCTGGCGGCCGTCTCAGTTGCCTCATCAGGTCACCTACGACGTTGTAGCGACGCCCATACGTTCAAAACAATGCTTGAGCTGTGATTACAATGCTTCTATACTAAAATGGCCAACTATCATGGCACATTACAAGATGTTGATTGTCATATTCACAGCGTGAGATACGATATGGTGCTAGAGAGTAGAGCTGGCGGCTGTCTGAGTTGCCTCATCAGGTCACCTACGATATTGTAGCGGACGCCCATACGTTCAAACAATGCTTGAGCTGTGATTACAATGCTTCTATACTATCATGGCCAGCTAGCATGGCACATTACAAGCTGTTGATTGTCATATTCACAGCGTGAGATACGATATGGTGCTAGAGAGTAGAGCTGGCGGCCGTCTCAGTTGCCTCATCAGGTCACCTACGACGTTGTAGCGACGCCCATACGATCAAACAATGCTTAAGTCGTGAAAAAGATGCTTCTATACTATCATGACCAACTATCATGGCACATGACAAGATGTTGATTGTCATATTCACAGCGTGAGATACGATATGGTGCTAGAGAGTAGAGCTGGCGGCCGTCTCAGTTGCCTCATCAGGTCACCTACGACGTTGTAGCGACGCCCATACGATCAAACAATGCTTGAGCTGTGATTACAATGCTTCTTTATAATCATGGCCAGCTTCCATGGCACATTACAAGCTGTTGATTGTCATATTCACAGCGTGAGATACGATATGGTGCTAGAGAGTAGAGCTGGCGGCCGTCTGAGTTGTCTCATCAGGTCACCTACGATGTTGTAGCGATGCCCATACGTTCAGACAATGCTTGAGCTGTGATTACAATGCTTCTATACTATCATGGCCAGCTAGCATGGCACATTACAAGCTGTTGATTGTCATATTCACAGCGTGAGATACGATATGGTGCTAGAGAGTAGAGCTGGCGGCCGTCTCAGTTGCCTCATCAGGTCACCTACGACGTTGTAGCGACGCCCATACGATCAAACAATGCTTAAGTCGTGACATAGATGCTTCTATACTATCATGACCAACTATCATGACACATGACAAGATGTTGATTGTCATATTCACAGCGTGAGATACGATATGGTGCTAGGAGAGTAGAGCTGGCGGCCGTCTCAGTTGCCTCATCAGGTCACCTACGACGTTGTAGCGACGCCCATACGATCAAACAATGCTTGAGCCGTGATTACAATGCTTCTATACTATCAATGGCCAACTATCATGACACATTGCAAGCTGTTGATTGTCATATTCACAGCGTGAGATACGATATGGTGCTAGAGAGTAGAGCTGGCGGCCGTCAGTGCCTCATCAGGCACCTACGACGTTGTAGCGAGCCCATACGATCAGACAATGCTTGAACCATGAAAAGATGCTCATACTATCATGGCCACTTCAAGACACATTACGAGCTGTGATGTCATATTCACAGCGTGAGATACGATATGGTGCTAGAGAGTAGAGCTGGCGGCGTCTCAGTTGCCTCATCAGGTCACCTACGAATTGTAGCGACGCCCATACGATCAAACAATGCTTGAGCCGTGATTACAATGCTTATATACTATCAGGCCAACTATCATGACACATTGCAAAGCTGTTGATTGTCATATTCACAGCGTGAGATACGATATGGTGCTAGAGAGTAGAGCTGGCGGCCGTCTCAGTTGCCTCATCAGGTCACCTACGACGTTGTAGCGATGCCCATACGATCAGACAATGCTTGAGCCATGAAAAAGATGCTTCCATACTATCATGGCCAGCTTCCATGGCACATTACGAGCTGTTGATTGTCATATTCACAGCGTGAGATACGATATGGTGCTAGAGAGTAGAGCTGGCGGCTGTCTGAGTTGCCTCATCAGGTCACCTACGACGTTGTAGCGACGCACATACGTTCAAACAATGCTTGAGCCGTGATTACAATGCTTCTATACTATCATGACCAACTATCATGGCATATTACAAGCTGTTGATTGTCATATTCACAGCGTGAGATACGATATGGTGCTTGAGAGTAGAGCTGGCGGCCGTCTCAGTTGCCTCATCAGGTCACCTACGACGTTGTAGCGACGCCCATACGTTCAAACAATGCTTGAGCCGTGATTACAATGCTTCTATCCTATCATGGCCAGATAGCATGGCACATTACAAGCTGTTGATTGTCATATTCACAGCGTGAGATACGATATGGTGCTAGAGAGTAGAGCTGGCGGCCGTCTCAGTTGCCTCATCAGGTCACCTACGACGTTGTAGCGACGCCCATACGATCAAACAATGCTTGAGCCGTAGTAAACATTGCTTACTATACTATCATGGCCAACTATCATGACACATTACAAGCTGTTGATTGTCATATTCACAGCGTGAGATACGATATGGTGCTTGAGAGTAGAGCTGGCGGCCGTCTCAGTTGCCTCATCAGGTCACCTACGACGTTGTAGCGACGCCCATACGTTCAAACAATGCTTGAGCCGTGACTACAATGCTTCTATACTATCATGACCAACTATCATGGCACATTACAAGCTGTTGATTGTCATATTCACAGCGTGAGATACGATATGGTGCTAGAGAGTAGAGCTGGCGGCAGTCTGAGTTGCCTCATCAGGTCACCTACGACGTTGTAGCGACGCCCATACGTCAAACAATGCTTGAGCCGTGAGTTACAATGCTTCTATACTATCATGGCCAGCTATCATGACACATTGCAAGCTGTTGATTGTCATATTCACAGCGTGAGATACGATATGGTGCTTGAGAGTAGAGCTGGCGGCCGTCTCAGTTGCCTCATCAGGTCACCTACGACGTTGTAGCGACGCCCATACGTTCAAACAATGCTTGAGCCGTGACTACAATGCTTCTATACTATCATGACCAACTATCATGGCACATTACAAGCTGTTGATTGTCATATTCACAGCGTGAGATACGATATGGTGCTAGAGAGTAGAGCTGGCGGCAGTCTCAGTTGCCTCATCAGGTCACCTACGACGTTGTAGCGATGCCCATACGTTCAGACAATGCTTGAGCTGTGATTACAATGCTTCTATACTATAATGGCCAGCTTCCATGGCACATTACGAGCTGTTGATTGTCATATTCACAGCGTGAGATACGATATGGTGCTTGAGAGTAGAGCTGGCGGCCGTCTGAGTTGCCTCATCAGGTCACCTACGACGTTGTAGCGACGCCCATACGATCAAACAATGCTTGAGCCATGAAAAAGATGCTTCTATACTATCATGGCCAGCTTCCATGGCACATTACAAGCTGTTGATTGTCATATTCACAGCGTGAGATACGATATGGTGCTAGAGAGTAGAGTTGGCGGCCGTCTCAGTTGCCTCATCAGGTCACCTACGACGTTGTAGCGATGCCCATACGTTCAGACAATGCTTGAGCTGTGATTACAATGCTTCTATACTATCATGGCCAGCTTCCATGGCACATTACGAGCTGTTGATTGTCATATTCACAGCGTGAGATACGATATGGTGCTTGAGAGTAGAGCTGGCGGCCGTCTGAGTTGCCTCATCAGGTCACCTACGACGTTGTAGCGACGCCCATACGATCAAACAATGCTTGAGCCATGAAAAAGATGCTTCTTTATAATCATGGCCAGCTTCCATGGCACATTACAAGCTGTTGATTGTCATATTCACAGCGTGAGATACGATATGGTGCTAGAGAGTAGAGTTGGCGGCCGTCTGAGTTGCCTCATCAGGTCACCTACGACGTTGTAGCGACGCCCATACGATCAAACAATGCTTGAGCCGTGATTACAATGCTTATATCCTATCATGGCCAACTATCATGGCACATTACAAGCTGTTGATTGTCATATTCACAGCGTGAGATACGATATGGTGCTTGAGAGTAGAGCTGGCGCCGTCTGAGTTGCCTCATCAGGTCATTTACGACGTTGTAGCGACGCCCATACAATCAAACAATGCTTGAGCCGTGAAATAGATGCTTCTATGCTAGCATGGCCAACTATCATAGCGTGTAACCAAGTAGAATGCCTCCCTAGAAGCTGTTGATTGTCATATTCACAGCGTGAGATACGATATGGTGCTAGAGAGTAGTGCCGGCGGCCATCCTTATCGGGCCTCATCAGGTCACCAACGAGGTTGTATCACGGCTGAATACAACTCCAATGAACATGAGCATTGCAATTCATCCTTCCATACCATCGTAACCAAGTAGAATGGGCCACTACAAGCTGTTGATTGTAATTTTGACAACGTCAGATACGAGTCTGAATCCATCATTTTCAAGCTAAATTCAAAAATTACGTCTTCAGGTATCATTCACATTTATTGGTTCACATCCAAAGCTTTTGTCTGTTCTTTATGCCCCATTTCTATCTGTGTACTACTCATGTTTGAGGCCCTGCATTTTGTTCCTCTACCATACAGCTACAGTCGAGACATATCACAAAAATACCATTACAAATGCATACCTGTAAGGTTTGGTTTAGTTACTCAAGAGTAAATAGACAAGCGCTATCGAGCTCAAGCAAGATCGCTAATCGCAAGAAGTGGTAGTGGCAAGAAGATGTTATCACAAAAATTCTAACCAACCGAGTTGAGATTGAGGAGCGAGGTATTGTACAACGACTGCATTTAGATTGACATTTAATAAACTAAGACTTGCCGCAAGATGATTATGAGTGACAATTTCATCGACGCATCATCGGCTTCTCACCCGGACAGCGTTCTTCGCCTTTCGTCGGCTGTGCACCGATTTGCAATTGTAAGTTTGCTTTTTTGTTGCGGTTGTTTCTTTAGTGCATTTCCGCTAACTCGTATCCACTACATCTTTCCCTCAGCCTTTCATCAACCCAAAAGATCAGATTTCGTTCGAAACTAGCTTTAATACTTGCTCTAAAAGCCACTCGAACACAATCGCCGCTATGCAGCAGGCTGACAATCGCCGCAGGCAAATCAAGGCAGCGATGGCGAGTGGGAAAGTGATTCATACATCCCTATCTACATCCCTAAAAGAATACATTCCTGTGGTTAATCAGATTCTCCTCTCGTGCAAATGTAAGTTGCTGTCGAAATTTTAGTGTATGTCTTTGTTTCATGCCACAGAACTCATACCTACTTTGCTTTTACTTACTTTGATACCTAATACAAACATCTTCTTCCATATCACAGTTCAGCCAGAGGTTGCTAGACTTGACAAACATTTAGTCTTTTCGTGGTCTTCAGGTATCGAATATAACAAATACAATAAATCAAAAGAGTTCTCCGATTCAGAGGCTTTAATGTTTGAACTTGTCCTCTCAATTGCAACATATGCATTGTCTGAGTCAAACATTGGCTGTGATTCTTGTGTTGATGGCGACTTTCCCAAAGCATCGCGACAATTTGCAAAGGCAGCAGGCATATTTCAGTATTTGGGCGAAGATGTTCTACCCAATTGGATGGCCAACAGTGCTCAACATGCAGAGCTTGAAAATGAAACTTTGGCTGAAA
The DNA here is from genome assembly GCA_018806925.1 of Skeletonema costatum. NCBI lineage: Eukaryota > Bacillariophyta > Thalassiosirophyceae > Thalassiosirales > Thalassiosiraceae > Skeletonema > Skeletonema costatum. Next base: position 114,378 of record JAHBBA010000365.1, on the reverse strand, counting down.
CTAGAGTTGGGGTTTGTTTAGCTATGCAGCATTTGTACATGGCAATGGCACAACAAATGGCAGTTGCAACAGTGCTTGCAAAACCAGGCACACCTAACTATGCTCTATTGGGGAAACTATCGTCTGGTATTGCAGCGGAGCTGGAGACATTCGTCACAACCTGCAGATCAAAAAGTCCACACCACATGTCACGTCTTGATCCATCCTTTTTGACTTTGATTACGTTTTTGATAAACATCCAGCACTCGCTTGGTCTATACTTCTTGGGACGAAGCTTGTGGCTGAATTGTGAGTATGGGGTTGCTATTGCAGCGATCAGTGAAGCAACTGTGGCAGCAAGAACCAGAACAACACCAACTGGTCGAGGATGTAAGTATGTGCTGAGAAAGCGCTGAGAAATCCATGTCAATGATTGTGTTTCTCATCAATATATGTTTCGCTCCTTCAATACTGTCAGTGCCTGAAATCGAATCTACCAGTCCTCTGCAGTCACTTTCGCCTGAACTGAGTAATTACCGCAAACACATGGTGTCATTGTTGCAAAGCTGGGAGAAGGATAACATGTTGGTGTATTTTAACAAGGTGAGCAGGTTCAAAGTTTTGAATACATCGTTTGAGTGACTAAGTTCTTGGCTGAAACCATTTGGTATGTCATACTTCTAATAGGTTCCACCATCAGTTCCAGCTGACAAAGCATCAAAGCCAATACGTATTAATAAGGTTGAAGAGTATTGCTTAGACATTAAAGATCCCCTTCCGTTCAGTCTGCCGGGGGTATGCGATGAACAAGAAGTTTCTTCTCCAACAAAAGTGGAAAGTAAGACTAGTGAAAGCACCGACGAATCATCCAAAGGAACTAATCCTCCGAGTTATGACGATGCAATGAACAACTCTTCGTTCCAACAACAAGTAGACTGTGATCTTGCTCGAGAACTCCAAGACAAATTAAATTCAGAGTAGAGCACATGTCAAAAAATGATAATGGTCTGTTTTTTGTAATTTGTACAGTGTCTTCAAATAATTAAAGTAAAATGTTACACACTAAATTTATGCATTTTCTCTCAACACCTGGACAACACTCTTGAATGCAAACCATTCAGGGATGTCTTCTCCTCCACGAAGCATTTGACGGAACTTTGTTCCAGACAACTTCTTCTCACTCAATCCCTTCTCCTTAGCCTCATCTGCTGTAACGTAACCCTCTTCATCAGTGTAGACAAGGTTGAGACTGGGCACAGGCATGACACCAAGTTCAGGTCCCTTCTCAGTGGCAAACTCTTGTGCATCGTAAGCGCCATAGTAGTCCTCTCCAGTAACAGATGACTTTGATCCGGCCATATCACGTCCGATAATGAAATGTGTGCATCCGAAGTTTTTACGGATCATCATGTGTTGGATAGCCTCACGAGGTCCAGCCATGTGCATACTGTAAGGAAGGTATTCCCATCTGGTGCGGTCGTTTTTGGTTTCTTCCTTGAGAACTTCGTATGTCTTGTAACGAACAACTCCAGGAATATCATCGGCCTGGGTAGGTCCGCAAGTAGGGTGGACAAGAACAATACCATTCTCACCAACAAGAGGATCATCCAAAGCACGGGTGAAGAGTTCGTAGTGAGCACGGTGGACGGGGTTTCTGCACTGGAAGGCAACAACATCAACATCATCAGGAAGAGTCTCACGAACTTCCGCGGGTGTCTTACATGGGAAGTCACGAACAGGAAGGTCAAGACCAGTGATCTTTCCTCCCATGTAATACTTACCACGTTCGGTGGCAACCATGAGTGAACCAGGGTGCTCAATTTCAGAGGTTCCGTAGCACTGTTTGCACTCTACAGCCTTGTTAGGCAAAAATTTGTCAGTGAATTCAATAGCGGCAATGTTGCGGTCACCATCCTTAAGAAGGACTTTGTCACCAGGCTGAAGATCTTCAGTCATCAGTATCGAAGACAACTGGAAGTCCGAAAATAAGACCATCGGGAAGGGCAACATTCTCCACAACAGACTCATAAGTGCTTTGATCCATAAATCCAGTCAAAGGTGAGAATCCACCGTTCATAATAAGCTCAACATCACAGAGCTGACGAGGGCTGAGCTGCAACTCCTTAGTGCATGCGGCAACAGCAGCCTCCTTCTCCTCATCGGATTTGAGGATAAGATCGACAAGAGATCCACCATGGGGTGTTTGCTTGGCAGCCAATTGACTGCATCGGATTTAGAGATTAGAAGTATATTTGTGAGCAGAATGCACGCATAAAAGCGATGATGACAAGTAATGCAATTTGCATTATCAGATAAGCATACGCATACAGTAGACAAGGACTGCTTGCGACATTGCTTTTCATAGCAATGATATGCAAAACTTACGTTTCGACATTGCGGACAGCAACAGGAGCGAAAACACCGGAAGTAGCAACACGAGAAGCTCCGATAGATCTGGAAGGAGCATTGAATGCAGTGAAGGCAGATGCCGTAGCGGCAACGGAGAGGACAGCAAGAGAGAACTTCATGGTAGTTAAGTATCGAGGAATGTGCAACTTCTTTGGTACAATGAAATTGTGATCGGAGGGAGGTTAGTATGTCATTGAATCTTTGTGCGTGGTTTGCGAAATGACGGAACGTGCCGCGTGTTGTGGTGCATTTTCAGCCACAACCCTATGACGTAGGTCAATGGGCTCATAGCCTGCCGCCTGCACTCGTCAGTGAATGAAAAGATCCATCGCTCGCTCGGAGATAGATGGCTCGATGGAAATCGACGCCAACAACACAGCACATCACTGAAGCTCATAGTACCATCTCAATTTATCACCGCACATCATATATTATTATTTTAATTAACCATGAAGACTGCTTGCCTCATCCTCCCTCTCCTCGCCTCATCTGCATCCGCATTTGTGGCACCAAAATGCCAGACCACCGCTCGACCAGCTGCATCACTCAAAATGGCAATCGACTACAACGATCCAGTTGTAATGGAGGAATTCAACATGGTCCAAACCATGGAATATGACGACGTTGTCGCTGAACTCGCCGCATCGGGAGTCCGAGCTCCCGCCGACATGGGCGATATGGATGTCAAACTTATGCTTGTCGAGCTCCGAACTGTCATGAACGGAGGGAGCAGCTCGAACGAAGTTAAAACTCCTCCAGCCACGTTTGGATCCAAGTTTGAAGAATATCTGTGGACCAAACCCTTCTTTGCCGAGATTTATGAAGAGTGCAAGGCGAATGGTGATCACAACAAAATGAATGTCGCTGCGGAATACTGTAATGATCCAGAAAATGCTATGCAAGCGTATGGAAAATCTTATGCTGCATTCATGGAAGAGATTGACGCTTCTTTGAATGCCAAGGCTGAGGTTACCAGTCCCACTGTTCAATTCAGTGGCTTCCCTGCCAATATGGGAGAGATGGGATTAAAGATGACCTTGGAGGCACTAGGAGAAGTCGCAGATATGTCTTGCAGCGAGAGTGATGATGGAATTACCTTGTCCGGAGAAGTTACTTTTGGAAGTATTGATATTGCCAAGGCTGCTATTGAGCAATATGATGGTATGGATATGGGAATGGGAGACAAGTTGCAAATGATCTCCATATGAGAGAGAGCACTGGATGCTGAGTAGGATAGGCTTCGTATTTTATCTTAAAAAAGAGAATGGTAGTAGATAATTCACTCGTAAGAGAGATGATTCCATGACTCTGTAGTAACATGTAGTGGGGCCGAATTCTTAATTCACACTCTATGCATTTCGAAAGTCGAGAGAAGTTCATTCACTTCAGCTCCTCCTTCCAGGGTAATACATGTTCACTGCTACTTGTAAGTGTTTTTTTTCATTAGAAGTAGAGCGATAGTGCAAAGAAGAGCGAGATGAAGATGCTGATGAGCTGATCTGTTTGCATTTTGATTGTAATAGTTGATGTTCAGCAGTCTAGGAGGTAAACTTCAATATGTTGGCATCAAGTGAGAGAGCCAGCTAGAGATAGATTACCTCCTAAGCTTCTCTCCTATTGAAGGCGACTGCCAACGGAGTTCTCAGCGGGCCCGGCGCCCAAGCGACTTTTGTACTATTCCGACGTAGAATCTCGAGGAGATATCTTGATCTCATAACCCCCTAGCTCCTCTCGACCTTGCGTCGACCGCGGGTGATGAGAATTGGGAAGAGGCTAATAAGGTAGGAAGATGGTGAAGAGGTGCAGATAAAGTCAGTAAATATTTTATCAGCAACGGCCAAGACTTCGTTGCACAATCCATATCATCACTATGCGCGTAAAGGGAAAAAGAAGCGATGGCGCAAGAGCAAAGCATTTCTTCCTTCTATTTGCTCTTGCCTTTGTTGTAGTGATTCTCATTAAATCATTTGGATCTGGCTCATGGCACTCCAAAGCAGCAAATGATGAGGAACACAATCTTAATAAGAGACCCAGCGGCGAGCTTGACAGCAAGCCAAGATAATCAAGTGGCGTCCGACACAACTATCACCAAAAATGAAGCTGTACAAGATAGTAACTTTGTTGAGTTTGTCTTTTCTAATTTGGATGGTGAGTCTGGGAAAGAAGGGACAGTAATCGTACAATTGATGCCTGAGTGGGCTCCTCTGGGCGTAGAAAGAATCAAGGAGCTCACTGCTGCAAAGTTTTACGATGAGTGCAGAGTCTTTCGTGTAATTCATCGATTCATGGCCCAGCTTGGCATAAATGGAGACCCGAAAATTCAAAAAACTTGGAAGAAGGAGATAAAAGACGATCCAGTCAAGACTTCTAACGCTCGGGGAACTGTAACATTTGCCATGGCTGGTCCTAATACACGAACCACACAAATGTTTCTTCAACAAGGTTGACAACAAATATCTAGATGGGCAAGGTTTTGCTCCTTTTGGCAAGGTCGTCAGCGGACTAGAAGAAGTCATTGATCATATCAACGAAGATATGTAGAAAACACCCAACCAAGGCAAGATTCAAAACAGGGGCAATGAGTACCTACTACAGGAGTTCCCTCGACTCTCCTTCATCAAAACTGCCAGATTTGTTTCATCCGCAGATGTAAACTAGATTCTGATAGGTAATTAATGTAAATGTTACATAGAAAATAATGCTATTCAATCTATATTGATCTTCGTCTTTCCAAACTTCCAGGACGTCGACCTTCCACTATTGATGCTGCAAGATCAGCAGTCATGTCCGTTGCAGCATCCTTACTAACCCTAGACAGCCTATGATAGGCACTAGAATCAGAATTCCCAATGAAGAGCCAAGTCAAGCTCGCGAGGCTGCAAGCTTGCACTATTGCTGCTCCCCAATGCAAAGCTTGATGACGTTGGTAATACGGCAGTGTTTTACAGAACAGAGACACTCCAGGTAGCGATGCAAAGTAGCTTAGGCCGACCAAGCCGAATTTTGTCAGAAACGACATGAGAGATGGAGGACAACGACCACTCGATCGTATCATACCGACACCCGTGATAAAAACCAAGCCAAGGAAGATTCGTAGAAACATCAAAGCCCGACCTGGAGGGTGCTCTAAACGCGTGGTAAGTATCAAAAATCATCGTCAAAGGTTCCTACCCCATTGCGCAAGACCTGCGTGGATCAGTACAAGTGATAGTGCGACGAAACCACCTGTGCCACTTCCACTGACTCCTTTACTCGATATGAAGTTCTATCAACGAACCTGCCTGGTTTTCTGACACCCTTCATTAACTTGCCAGCTCCAGATTCACTATTAAATCCATCACCTTTAACATCTGACGGTAACGTCCATCCACCTCCAATACTGAGGCCGAATAAGAGCCACAAAACTATCGCTAAGAGCTTCAAAATGCGACGACAGAGCATCCAATGAGTAACTTCCCACTCCGTTTGCAGCAAATACCGATCGATGGATAAGTTCACATAGTGAAGATGCTGCATTGCATCCACATGCTGCAATCACGATAATAATAGCAACGTGTACCTCTCCTCCAATGGTACGTAAGAGTTTGAAGAGAAGCAGCATTGTCAACGCTCCAGAAAATGCTAGTGTCAACACCAATAAAAACCCAATCCCTGCCTCATCTGCAGGTAAATGATCACTGCCGTTCAATATAGTTGCATCAAACGTAATATCCGGTGCTTTGTCATCATGGTTATACCTCTCCAAACTGCAATCATCAATTAGAAAATAAAAGTATCTCGATCTATCCTTCCTCTCCTTTCCTTGCGCTATACGACCACTCGGCGGATTTTCAATGTCAGTCTGTATTCTCGACGTATACATCTCTGCCCGATCAGTCTTCTTCTTTCCTGGTCGCGTATCTGACATCATACCCTTGTAGTCAAACACAATTGGAAGTGACTTTTGTGCCAATCTCACTTTTTGACTACATAACGTCGCGCGCTTGACAGCTGGCCACTCTTCATCTGCGTAGATGTGCATCTTTAATTCTAATTCATTTTCATACATCCCATAGGATGTAAGAAGGACGTCAATCTTGCCAGTGGAGGATGGGGAGACTGCAAATTTTACAAGGGTGCTTTCTGTTTGGGCACCGGAGAGATGTACCTTGCCCGATGACACTTTTGCTTCTGAGTACGGTATAATTATTGACGCTACTAATACTGATAGCAGCATCATTAGGCGAAAAGATGAACTACAAGACGATATCATTGTAGGGAGGGAGATGTCCGTGGTGGTCAAGTTATGGTGTGAGGCTGATTATAATCTCTTCCGTCCACATGGTAGCCGCAGAACTAAGCTAAATTAGTGGCAAATTAAGACAGTAGCCTGCTTCAAAAAAGTTCCGCTCCACCAGAGAGAAGCCCGCGCAATGGCCAAAAATCCAAAAAAGTTCCACAACCATAGCCCTACCTCGCTCATGTCATCTATTGCCATCGCTCCAATACACTTCAAATGCTTGACGTTTTTGGATAGCAGCTTCATCACGTGCCCACGGGCACCCCATAAAAAAACGTCAAGCAAACGCGACAATCTGATATCTCATTATCATGCGGAACGCTATGGAACTTCTTTTTGATGATGTCGAGTTCAATGCTTCGAGATGTAGTTAGAGAGTTGTGTTGGCATACCATCCATGCAATACGCCCACCAATCACGCCCCATGGCTTTATGGATGACCCTTCGTCACTTCTGAAGTGCAGTATCTGCAATGTTGGTCAGAGCGTCTACATTTTACACCATGATGAAAAATCGACATCAACAGCACATCATGCGACAAAACATCCACACTATTGCACCAATATCTATCAATTGCCTCGTATTCATTTGAGATGACTCTAACATATACTTATCGATCGATGTACAAACAACACCAGGCCGCGTATGTTATCTAATATCTCAATACTAAGCAGAGCGCTCTGAACTTCGAGTCCGTTTTACGGTAGTTCACATTCGTCGGTGGTGTTTATGGTTCGGATGTGGTGCATGCAGGCCTTCAATCAACCCCAATCCTTCCTATGATAACTAGAGATTATTCTAGATGCATAATGATGTTTCTATCAATGGAAAAGTAGTATTCTAATGCATTATTCATGTTTATTCACATGTGTACCTTCCACATTAATAATATCACCTGTCCAATCTTGTGCTGCTAGAAAACGCCCCATGAGCAGTCTATAGTCTTCCCATATTATGCTGGAACGTGCGTTGTTGATTTATTGGAGTTATTCAATGTATGAAAGGTTTGTTGATACATCTACCCTGAAATACAAAATCATTTTCTCTCATTACCTCCCGTCGGAAACTTTGTTCGTTAAACCCGTTAACGAAAGGTTTTTGACCTTCATAATCATTCATGGTCTTTTTATATGTATTAAATAAGACTGATTTGCGTCCATGGCTTCGTAGTTACACAATTCATCCAGATAAGGTCCATAGTAGGGGCGACAACGCGAACAATCGACGATTTCGATGGCACCAACGGATACTGTGATTTCTCGATATGTTAATTGTTGATATATAAAATCTCCCTCAATAATGCACTCAATGGTATTTTAAACTAAGCGAATGAGATTAATAGGGTGTAGTCGTTATATGGGTGAAGCTGTGGCTATCGGAACGGAGGCTGTCATGGTGGTGGTGTCGAAGTGATAATTTTGATGGGTAATGTGCCTTTGTTGGGAGTCTTTGCTGATGATACCAACTTCCTGGCGGGAAGCGTTTGGTGCCATGGTGCGTCGCGTCGGCATGATTTTTTTTAGATTTTTTGGCATTTTTGCATTTGAATTTGGATTTCCCCTGTGAATGTGGGAGTCCCTCGCAGAAGGTCCACAAGAAAGGAGCAGAGCAAAGCAAGCAAAAAGCAAGCATTGCATTGCATACTGAGAAGACTCGATAAGCATGAAGATTGTATCAGCCCTTCTCCTGCTTGCCGCTGGGCTCACTAAAGCAGATGATGGTAAGATTCTGATTCCAATTGTTTGATGTGGGACAGCAGTCGTTTGATTGCCAGACATTTGTCTACCGCCACGAAAGTGTAGCATGAGCAGATAAGAGTGCTGCTGGTTTCTATGGCTCATAATAATCAAATTTAATAGTCTTATGTTTCTAAACAACTCATATTCTGATTCCTTTCCATCTCTTATAATATGTTGTGATTCTACAATTAATAGACAAACAAGTAACATGCGGCTCTGCTATTAAACTAACTCACGTGGAATCCGGTGGCAAATATTATCTAATGAGCGATGAGCGTCAATTAAAACACAGGAAGCGGGACAACAGTTGGTAAACTGCAGTACAGAATAACAAGACCCCCAATGGATTATGGCAGGTGAGGGAAGCTCACGGAGAAGTAGTCTGTGAGGCTGGAACTCCCGTGAAATGTGGACAAATGATCCGATTGACTCACGTTACCACTGGGAACAATTTGCACACTCATGGAATTAAGAGTCCATTGAGTAATCAGCATGAGGTAACTGGATTTGGTCAGGGTGATGGTGATGGGGATAGAGGAGATAACTGGAAGGTAGTCTGTGATGGTGGGGGGTACTTCAGCTCCTCTGCCGAATACTGGGAACGTAGCACTCCAATTATGCTACAGAGTGAAACGACATCAAGATATCTTGGATCTAGTTCGTCGGTTCAGTTCACCCAACAAAATTGTGGAAGGAACTGCCCAATTATGAATCATCTCGAATGTTTCGGAAGAAATAGCAATGATCAGTACACGCAATGGAAGGTCGAAATGGGCGTTCATTTGTACAAATAAAACATTATATAGGATTGAAAAAGCTGCTAGATAATTCTCTCTATTGCCATCTTCAGTTTACACTTCTTAGTTCTTACGAATTGTAATGCTTTGTCCTCCACTTACGAATGTATGCATACACCATTTCTGACTTCCCAAAGTGAACGTAAAGCTTGTTGGTGTGTGCGTTTCCCCAGGCGAGGGCATCTAGATCTGAAGCATACTGGCCCACAGCGGCAAATTCAGAAGAATCTCGACATTGATGAGCCCAAACTTCATCCATTACTACCCGTCGTCTCTCTCTATCCCAAAGCAAAATTTGATCAGTAACATTTGAAGGAACCAATTGGTGATCACCGTTCCGTAGCATAGGGTGAGCGTGAACGTGCAAGAACCGTAGTATTTGATCAGCTTTCACCCCAAGACGAAATGCACTTCGAATGGAATCTCGAGTGATGTGAAAGAATATTACATTTGGAAGTCGACGGTATGACTCAACATCACAAAATAACGCAAGGGTCGAAATATGAAGCTTGGATGTTGTGTAGGCGACAACTTGAAAATTCGTCTGGACCACAACTGCTAAATGAGATCGAGAGGGAACTGGTGCCGAAAGCGATTCTTCAAGCGACCGTGTCGCCGCCACACTCTGACCAATGGCATCAGTTTGTCTACTCCCCTCTTTTTCATTGGAAGCAACTAGATTGACTGCCACCCTTGTTGGGTAGAAAGCTTTTTTCCCAGCCACTCGGCAAACAAAGAGGAGGCCGAATCGAGCTAAGTCCTTCATTAGAATCCGGGCAGACTTGGATTGAAGGACACTGTTAAAATAACCCTCTCCTACACGGCAGCTCCCCAAGCAGATCAAGAACGATAGTGCTTCCATTCGTATAGCATCCTTCATATTGTGATGTGCCAATGAATTCAAATACTGCAACACGAATTGCCAGACTTGAGCGTTGGTATCTCGAAGCATGAACTCATAGCCTTTAGATGTGATGACTAGCGGGGCGCGTGATCGATCTGCTCCATTATAATCTGGATCTTCCTGCATAAGTCCAATACGAGTAAGGAATTGAATCATTACTTCGGGAGGTTCCTCAACACCACCCTTATCTTTCCCAGCTTCATCTGATCCAACAAGGAAATGCAACACAGAATCCCAAGATGATTGAGTGTATAATTCTAGTTCATATGGAGCAGGAGGGTCTCTGCTCTCCTTTTCACCACCATCACTCTTGGCACCGCCTCCACTCTTTTTGAATTCTTCTATTTGTTCTCCTCGATATTGTTGGCCATGGAGATGATGACATTGTCGATAGATGAAGTTTCATTGCTCCTTTGAATTCAGGTGTGAGGCATGCGATCTTCGCCATCAACTTGGCTCTTTTTTCGGAATCATTTGCCTCATCATCCATATCATCATTTCCCTGCCCCGGACGATTTGCCAATCCGAGAGGTTCCAATATTCCCATAGATTCTAACCTCCGTAGTGCTAGCAAACGCATCGCGTTGGACCGTGCCTCTGGATCCATTTCTCAACGATGCTCCCGACCATGAATTTGCCACCGCATGCCACTAAACGCAGCGCACATTGGCGAGCAATATCTGTCAATGAGGATGAGCGTAACACTGCCGCTGCTACTGTTGCTCCACCGGGCGGAGGAAGATTGTAGATTGACCGTAACGTTCCTGGGGGGAGACGCTCTAAATATTCAAAGAGAGATTTGGATGTTGAAAGCAACTCCTCTTGTGGGTCGATTTTTGTTAATTCTGATGCTGCCTGCGTGGCAGTATTGGCAGCGGAAGAAGCCGATGAATCGGCCGACGACCTTCCCACTTTTGATGCAGTGGAGGATGCGTCGCCCGCCCTCTTTCGTTTCGATGGGGCCGGCATTACTATAACACGTTACTTTGTCTATGAATAGATGATTGGTTTTTGATCTTTGATCTTTGATCATCGTGATCATGTTGTCACTGCATCGTGTCGTGTGTCGTGCTCTGTTTTGTGACACGTTACATACATGTTGGCTACATACATCTATGGTCAAGTTGGCTTGCATGCTCTTGCATTCATGCTACCATACTGCATGCTAAAAAGGAGAATATTAACACTGTCAAGCAAGTTATATGTCTGCCCATGCAGAAGCTGGATTGAGTTGTGCAGCACCTCTGCGCAAACATATAGCTAAGCTTGAAGTGCGAAGAGATACAAACCTCCTGAAACGATTGCAAGGTTCGAAACATTATCAAGAGAGTCAGACGAAACAACTTATTGTTTATGCTAATCATGTATCAGGGCGAAGGAGCTCAAAATTCTTTGCGTGTATATTGATGTGTCTTGATACTCTCATCTTCATCTGCAACCACAGCATTCTTTGATTACATCTCCATCGCACTGAAGGCCATTACAACAGTCGATCGGATGAAGTCGCTTGAGATAATAATTTCATCTAGTTCATCAGTTGTCGGCATACCACGCTCAGAAATCGCTCCTCCAGCAAGACTAGCCCAGAATGCTGCTCCAACGACCAAGAATGCAATTGGGAAAGTAATACTGGGCTTCAAATACCAAGGTGCTTCTTGTCCAGTCTCACCCTCGAACAACCCGAAAAAGTATGAGTTCTTGACTTTATCAACAACCCATTCAATACCCTCCTTTTCCTCGGGTTGGTTAATTGCCTTTTGTTTCATTCTTTGTTCGTAGGCAGCAGCAATAGCTGCAGGAGTACGTGGTCTATTGATTGGTCCATCCATTCCCAACGCTCCCATTTCTGCGGGATCTGCTGATAATCCAACACTCTCTTCAATATTCAATACCTCCAAATCAAGCTCTAACTGTGCATTTGGTGGCACAAATGGTGGGACTCCTGCCTCTCCATATCCATATTTTGGATCAGATATACGAACCGACGCACGTTCGCCCTCTTTCATGCTACGGATGGCTACATCAAATCCAGGGATCATTATCCCATCTCCAGCTACGAATCTCTGCCTATCAGATCGGGAAAATGCAGCATCTGATCCAACAGCATTACACACATATTTCACTACAACGTTATCGCCAGGTCTCACGGAACGGCCAATTCCCTGTTGTGTTACAGTTTTCGATATTCCTTCGGGAAAGATTTGCTCTGCGGTGGAACAAAGCCTCGTGGTAAATGGACGAGGGCCCCCTTGAGCCGGCCGTGAGAATGCATCGGCCAGGCACAGTGTGATTAACGTTGTTAGGAGACGGATCATCATGGTTGTTTGATATCTTGTGAGGTGGAAGCAGTGTGAGAGAATGGGAGTGTTTTAGAGTATGGGACTCCTTCGAATATGATTTCAGTGCAGCTAACACCCGTGAAACGGTTTCAACAACATTATTCTCTCTAGCGTTACATTATTTAGCAAATTATTACATATCACCAACCAGGCGTCCCTTTCACAACATCATTCAATGCATCCTTGAGCCCAAACTTTTGTTCCAATATTGGGCGAACATCATCACTTTCTTCTAGCTCATACAGTAGCTCCATCACAGCTTCCAGCGTATCATCTTTCGGATCATCATAAAACGATGAAACCAGAATCCCATTGGATGGATTTGGTAGAAAGCTCAATGGATTGTTGTCTACTAATACAACACGACGCTCATCACATTCCAAGCAGTCGTTTTCATAACAATACTCATCGTCATCTTTCTCTTCTGAATTGATCAGCACCTTGCGTTCCCTTAGCACATGACACAAGTCCTTTGCATATACACCTAAATCAGGGCTGTAAACGCATGTATCTCGGTAGAACCTTCCTCGAAACATTTCGCCATGTGGATCAAGTACATCCAGCACGGGACTTGCATACACTTCCATAGCAGCCGTGAATATGTATGTCTCATACCGACTTGTGATTTCTTTCAAGAAAATGTCCAAGTTTGGTCTTTTGTTGACATTGACAAGATCACCATCTGGTAAATTTATGCGAAAGTTTTGGCACGTACTTAGTATGATAGATTCAACCTCCTCATTATCATATCCTTGATGGAACGACGACGAAGAAGTTGCAGGACGATCTTCAACCTGTCTGTATTTGTCAACTAGTTGATCAGATAGAAATTGCGAGTGTATCAAGCATTCGTCCATGTCAAGGACCACTACAAGGTCAGACGAGTACTGCCCTCCTCCTTTCTGCTGTTTTTCGCTTTCACTGTGTTCGCTTGTGCTTTGGTGTAGACGACTATTCCCATTCAATCCATTTGTTCCTGCTGCTCCATTGGCATAGCTGCGGCTAGTGCGCAGCACACGTTGCTCAAATGCATTGTATATCAAACCATTCTCGTTGTTCATGTCGCTCCCGTTCAGTTTGGTCGCAGAACTCTTTGCCGCGAGGCCGTCCAATCCATTTCTTCGTCTAGGTGGCTGCTGTCCCCCCAACACGAGAGATGCCCTCGGTGCAGGCCGTTTGCCCCCCATGACACCTAGCAGACTGCTCGGTGTGCCATTTATCTTTTTGCGTCCCCATTTATCAAGATCTTTCTGGTAGTGATTGGGACCGATATGGCCTAAGCGTCGTCTACGAAGACCTCGTAGGGACAACAACGCAGCTGCTTGCACAGCTGGTTTTGTAGCCATGAGCGGGGTGGTCAAGAAATCTGGAGCGTAGAGGTTGTTTGATGGGATGGCAACAGCTCTATAATGATGTTCCGCCATGGACGTCAGAAGAAGAAGCCAAACATACCACAACGAACACTTCTTATCCCATTGTGTCGATGTGATGCCTTCATGCGTGCTTCATGCTTCAACTCTTGCAGATGGCGTGGGAACTTGCTGAACTCCGGGCTGGGAACTTGAGCTTTTGGAGGCCATGGGACGGAACCTTCCAGCGAAACTGCCCGCAGTGCTGCATTTTCATGGGTGGGGGGCCAGAAGAGGGGGCACGTCGTACCCCGAAGACAACCCGAGCGCACGTGCCAAGAGTCGAGTCGAGAGTGGTATGTTAGCTTGCTTCACTTCCGATCAAAATGACGCGTCTTATCTCACTCGCACAACTCAAGACAACTCTGCCAACATGAACGCCATGATCCGACAACTACCGAGGCTTTCCGCAGCCAGTAATAAACTTAGCCGGTGCGCCTTCGCAAGCCGCAGCGTTCACATTGAAAAGAAAATTGAAGAGCTTGGCATAGAACTTCCAGCAGCACCGGCTCCCAAGGCAAACTACAACATCACTTGCAGGGTGCCTGATGAAAACACACTTTATGTATCTGGCCATCTTCCAATTACGGCTGACGGGACTTTAATCACAGGCGCATTGAATCCCGAGGGTGGAGGACTGACGGTCGAGGAAGGCTATGAAGCTGCAAGACATTGCGGGCTAAACATTATTGCAACTCTCAAAAATCATCTCGGTGATCTTGACAAAGTTGAACAAGTGATTAAGGTTTTTGGTATCGTGAACTCATCCACTGATTTCAAGCATCAGCATCTTGTCATGGATGGTTGCTCGGATGTTATCATGGAGGTATTTGATAAGCCAGTTGGATATCATGCAAGATCAGCCATCGGGGTGAATACGCTTCCCTTGGATGCATCAGTAGAAGTGGAAGCAATCGTCAAAATCAAGTCTTGAGGTGAAAAAGCTAAGCTAAAGTTGTATAGGAAAGCATAGTAAATGATAAAAAACGATTGTACAAGAGATTGCAGCTAAAAACTAACAATATTCAATCCTTATGTTCACACAAAACACTTTAACTATTTACACATTTAAACTACATCTACTGCTGCATCAGGAATGGGTGCATAAGCATCAACGCGTCTACCGATAAACATTGAATAGAAACCGGCAAAAGCCGCAGAACACAGGGCAACTGCGAGTGCACTCCTCCAATACATAAAGCTTGGATTTCGCCAATCACTGGGCAAATACATTGACAGAAATGGTGCTCCGAACCTTGCATCAACAGGAGATGTGAATTTCAAATGTTGCGTCCAAACTGTCGTTTCCGCTGGCTGGAGGTACAGAAGCAGCATTGGCTCTGGTGACAATGTGCCTCTCTCAGCATATACATTGTATTTATAAATGAATGGATTGCGACTCTGGCTTTGCAACTCGGGAATGCGTTCTTCGACTGACAAGCCGTTCGGAGCGTGTAGGGTAAACGATCCATCTGTCAATGTAATTGTCTGTTCATCAAGAAATTCAGCCTTCAGCCTTACACCTTCAGGGATGGTTTTGCTCATTCTCATTGAGATTGATCCGTCTCTTGCCATCGTTACATTTGCATAGGTGTTCAAGTCTTCAGCCCAACCCAATCCTATGCCGGGCTGATCGAAGAGAGGAGCAGACGCCCTGACACCGTATTCGCTCAATCCAAGATCAATGCCGTAACCAGGTCCGACAGGATCATTATCACCAGTGAAAAAATGATGAGAATACCAGGGTGTACTGAACTGTTTCTTCCCCGAGTTTGACAAAATAGTTCTCACTGTCATAATATTCCCCTCAAGGCGTATTGTTTTCTGAATCCTATAGCCAAGATCACCGAGAGACTCTTCATGTAAATAACTGACTTCATTAGGACTAGGAGAAGGGAGAGTAGACCACTTTGGTTGCCGATAGAACTTGTACGGGCTATTGAATTTGTAGTCATCAGTTGGATCAGTCAAGCAATCTGGACAAGAACCTTTTATAAGCGCCCCAACCCCGATCTTCAAGAACGGCTCTCCATTCTTGGCACTTTCATATCCTAGTACACCGTTTGTAATATCACCCTTGCCTGCACAAGTAGGTCCATCATCGCCGCAGCCGAACTCCGAAGCCAACCCTACTCCACTTTCTGGCCACGAAGCGTCGTGAGGGGTTCGCCACATCTCTCTCCCATAAACAGTTTTATGCCCGTAGACAACATCCCCAATCATGCTACCGTGTTCAAAGCGAGACCCAACGTAATATTGACTATCTTCAGATTCATCCTTATACGGCAAAAATACCCTTGCCGACATTAAGGGAGAGTGGAGGGTTACGTTGGCGTAGGGTTCGCTTGCCGCCGACACATTATGTGCCACAAACAACAATACAATGCCGGCGGCAAGGTGGTAGATTGCCATCGCCATCGTAGAAGCACTACTATTATGAAACTGCTTCGGCCACAATCTTTGCAATAATTGTAGCTCCGTGCACCTTTTCCAAGGAAGTGAGCAGCAGGCAGGCTCTTTTGTCTTTGGTGGGCTGCTGGTGGTCTGGTGGTGCGCTTTTAGCAGAAAAAATCTTTTTTCGTATCCTTGCTTGTGTTTTAGTGGTACTCCACCCACCTTGACTAGTGCAGGGCAACCCCGAACTATGACTCAGAGGGTATTAGTTTTGGAATACTTGATATTAGGGTTGAAAGATAAAAAATCTCTCTTAGTTCAAACTCTAATAGTACAATAATAAAAGGACGAATAATGCACCCAAGGATGCAAGAAGGAAAGATGATGGTAGAGGGTATAATTAGTTTGTGTTCAGGGGGACCCCCTAAAATACGCGATTGCAGGTTGAGACAAAAGATGTGTTCAGGCGCAATGGCGAACTCGAACTCATCATCAACAGCGTTGGAACGGTTGCCACTTAACTTACTTACTTACTTGGTACGATTGGTCTCGAATCGCTCTCCTCTCTAGCGATATACTTCACAATGGGCCAATGTTGCTGTTCTCCGTGCAAGCGGTTCCTTCCGTCATCAATGATTGAATTTTCTGGAACTGCTGCTGCCGAGGCAATAATGAATGAAGAATCTTTGTTGGAGAATAACATACCTCAAGTACATTCCATCAATCCCGAGATGTCAGCGCCTTCAATACGAGTGGCGAATGATCTTGGAAATGAAGTGAAAGGATATGGTCTTGCTCTGACGGATGTCAGTGTAGAACAGGAATCATGCTATTGGGAATGGCGTGTTAGAACTGGTGGCAATCCAACCGTGACAGTGATGGTGGGCGTTTCAAATCGAAGAAACTCCAAATTTTATGAAATATTAGCATCTTCATCTGTACCTCCGGAACAGCATGGTACTAAATTCATGTGCACAGCTTCCGATCTGAAAGATGGTGATGTGATTGGGATTGTTGTACAGCAGTCAGAGCTACCCATGATACAACTATATGTGAATGGAGAAATAGAAGATGGGTTACAGGTTACAAGATTCCGAGGGACGGTCTATCCTTCCATTTATCTACCTCAGAAGGGATCAAATAATGATGTATCCGCAACGTTTCTGTACAGAGAAGAACAATATGTCCATGGACCTCCCGGTCCGCAGTTCCATCCTCTTATTGCTGAACGTAGTTTAATGTGAGCAAGGATTTTAATAATATGCTGGCCTGTTCCATTCATTCATCATCAAAGTAGAGATGCAATAAAAGTCGAAAATATTCTTTTAGATTATCGCAAGTTTGGATGACGATCAAAGGGAAATGTATCCTTGAAACATCTATCAAATGCTGCATCAACGTAATCAGCTGCCTTTTCGGCACAATTTGGATTTGCCTTTACCGACCGAATAGCACGACGTTTGGACACATTCCGCACCATGCCCTACAAAGTTTGTGCCCATTCTTCCTCTCCTATGTTGGATTGGGTCAAAGTGAGGTTGATTAGATCAATAACTTAGAAATAGCTTGCATACATTACATACTCACATGAATCATACATATAACACACTACTTACTGCAGCTCACGAAGCCAATGACACTCTCCAGCCAGATTCTCCGCACGTATCTCAGTACATGCCATGTGAATACAATTATTAATCGGGTCCATCTTAGTCCTACACATATCAATCGCATGTATTAACTCATGAGCCATGGACTCTCTTGCATGTGTTTCATTCTGTATATTTTGTTGACATAGGAATATATCCGGTAGTAGCTTCAAGGTTGCTGTTCCATCGTTTTGTTTGGCAATGAGGGTATTGATTTCTTGTTGTGTTTGCGCACATGATGATGATGATGATGAATTACCGTTTGCGTTTCGTGTGAGTCGACGAATCAGCAGTAGTAATAGAAACATCAATCTCCTCCACAACACCAAATCCAGCAGCAACAGGCTTCGTTCCACAATCGACACATCGAATGAGATCATCGGGCGGTCGACATCCCAATTTGAGAAGTCGCTCGTATAGGAATTGCACTGTAACATCACGCTTTAAACCGTTTTGGACATATTGTTCACAGGTTGATTTATCTTGTGCTTTTTGTTCGGCTGTTTTTTGTGACTCTCTTGCTGTGATGCTGTCGATGATTGATGCTTCTTCTTCGCTGTTGCTGCTGCTGGCTGATGCTTTGGTGGTATCGGACGACTGCATGGTTGAAACGAAGCCAGATAGTAAAGTATATTATTAGAACTGCACTATCATACCCCTCAGTATGGTAGCAAAGCGTTTGCAAGGGGCGGATAATGGCGGCGGACAGGAAGCCGGAAGAAAATTCCTTTTTGAATCGATTTGATGCTGCGTATATCAAAGCGAGAGGCCTTGTCAATACAATAACACAACTCGTCAACGCCTACTTCTCGCTACAGCTGCGTAGCAAAACTGCACCTATCATCATCATCATCTTGCTGTTGTTCATAATGACGATGTCATCACTTTTCAAGCTATTCATACTCCTCTTGCCAATAATGGAGGCAAATTGTCATTTTTTACACCACCAAGTGAAACAAAGGACAACAACAACTACTACCAACAATCTGCAAGCATCTTCTCAATACTAACAACCATCGTCGGAATCTTTCAATACCTGTAGCCTTTCTTTCCATCCGTGGGGGTAGTAGTGATGAACGAGAAGATAAGAATACCAAGGTGGAGGATGAAGACAACTTCTCAGTTGACTTTGTGTCATCATTTGAATCAGAGCTAATGGAAATCCGTCAGGAGGCTGAATTGGAAGCAGAGGCTGAATTGGAAAAACTTCGTTTAATGTTGGGGGAAGAGGAGGAGGAGAAGAAGAAAGTGATCTAGGCAGTAGTGAGGTGGAAGATGATGATACACGTGCAGATGGTAATGAAGAAGAAGATGATAATACAATTGAACCGGAAGAGGGCAACATTACAGATGATGAACAAAATGACGGAGATGAGGAATCTTCAGTAGTACTAGTAGAAGAAGCAGTAGAGAAGAAGAAGAAGCAAAAGATGTCTCAGATGTTGAAGAATCAGCAGGAGAAGAAGAAGAAACAAAGGATGTATCAGATGAGGAAGAGCGGATATCTCATACAGCTATTAACGAGGAAGATCAATTGGGGGACAAAGATGAAGGAATTGCAGAGATTGAAAGATAGACGATGAAGAAATTGGGGATGTAAAAGAGAATGTCGTGGAAGATGAAGCAGCGGGGGAAACTGATGACTCTTCTATCAAGGAAGACACCGTATCAGCTACTGATGATTCTGATAGTAAGAAACAAGGCAAGCCAAAGAGGTCCAAGGCCAAGAAGAGTAAAAGCAGCAAGCCAACCTCAAAGAGTAAAAAATCCAGCAGACGGCTGTTTGATGATTTTGAATCGCTGAGTGAAGGAGAATTAGGAACAGGCGACTCTGTGGTGTTGACACGCACGGTAGAGATAGAAGTTGAATCTCGGCCGAGAGGTATCAGCAGCTTCCTTAAATCTGATCTCGTCAGGGCTAGTTCGTTGCTGATTGCGACAATTATCGTATCTGTGATGATGCAACGCTTGCAGCGACAAATGGAAGCTCAAGTTCTTTAAAATCAATAATAATAATACATCATAACAAATAGTCTTAAACTTTGTCTATCTGTTCAAGATACAAACTACAAACTAACTTTTTATATTATTTAGTCCTCATCCTCTTCGGGAATCTCACCGTAGACCCACATTCCCTTACGAGATTTGCGAGCACTGTTCTGGGCAGCCTCCAAATCCTTGGCAAGCTTACCAAGTGAGTCGCTGTTACCCATACGGTTTACAATATCATATACCTCATAGCGTTTTCCAATTCTAGCCAATCCCTCACTGACTAATTTCTCATTGATGCTAGGAGAGTCAGTGTCGGCTTCGTACAAGGTAACAAGAACTTGGCCTTCTGCCTCACCATGCAAACGAGCCTTGAGGTCTTTGCCCCAAGCCATACCCTGGAACATGCGGGCGGCGTCGATACCATCGTCTTCTTCAATAGGACGGACCTTGGAAAATACCAACTTGCCTTCTTTGGCAACAGCTGGGATCTGATCAGTACCAAGTGACATATCTAAGGGGCGCAAATGACTCGCGGGAGACACAACAGCTTCATTTCCATGATCAATGAAGAGAACTCGCACCTTTCCTTTGTCAGTCTTCTCAAGAACCTTTGCTCTGTACCAGCTATTGGAAGCGCCATCGTCGAATAGAGCTGCAACTACTTTGCCCACTTTCACTTCACAGGGAGCAGCGTTCGTTCCGTTTGTGTCGGTGAAGATCTTCATGCTATCATCAATTACCTTAGCGCTTTCGTCGCCATTGACGCGGAAGAAGAAGTGGTTTCCAGATCGAATCTCACTAATTTGTATCTCAGCAATCTTTGAGTCGGCTTTGTCAAATACCTTTGCTGCTGCGGGTTCATCCTTTTTAACTTGAGCAATTGACCAAATTCCAAGTTTATTTTCCTGAGCAGCAGTTTGTGAGTCAATCAAAACTTTTGGTGCTTCACCGTAGTCAATTTTACGTTGATCAACGGTTGCAAGCCCAGATGCTACTAGTTCGATACAGTAATCTCTGCGTTGGGCACCTTGACCAACATAAAGGTCACCGGTCATAACACCACCTAGGGTGACACCAGTGCAGACAATTTCTACTTGACGTTGAAGCACATTCAGACGACTGTGGCATTTTGAAGCATCACCGAATGGCTCAGCAGGTTTCGCTTTACCCCTACTAGCGGCACCAGCGCTTGGTGAAGGTTGGGGGCAACGAACATTGGATAGGGCAAATGCGACGTAGCAGTTCTCCGACGGAATAAATAGCTTGAAGCGAGATCCATTGAATACGTAATCAACAATAGCTTTGGTATTGCCAGCACGTTGCAGGGTTCCTGCGTATGTCTTGGCTTTCTTTGGATCAGTCAAATCGTTGACAGTTTTTTTCTTGTATTCTGAAGTGGAGTGGACGCCCTTCTTTGCAGCAGTGGCAACACTTTCTGCGGCGACAAGTTCATCATATCGTGCCGATTTCTCGTCATCATCACGATGACGCTGAGTAGTAGCTAAGCCTTCAGAGATGAGAACTTCACCAATATCAGCCTTTTGTTTAGTGGAGATTGTTCCGAACTGACGCTTTTCTGTTGCATTCTGTGATACAAAGGAAACAAAAGAAGTTAGCATGCTATCAACAGGAAAGAGGCACCTGAACCTCATTTTTTTGAAACTTACAGGTCCCATAGGGATCTCTCTTTCGTAATTCACATTAACTTTCACACTTTTGCCAATAGTCATAGCCCGAAGACGTTCTTTACACTCTGCGGAAAATGGTTCGTCGGGTTTGCCAGTTCTTTCGTTTCCTGCGCGAGGAGCACGAAGTGATGCCAAAGAGATCTTTTTGAGCTTTGATTCGGCGTCATACGTCTCTCCATTAGGGAGAATCATAAGAGTATCACCAGAAGTAACTTCAATGACAGTACCCATGAACTCAGATGCGCCTGTAAGAACCGGTGGTTTGTATGACTCAAATACTCCAAGAGTGGCACGCTACATATGGATGGATGATATAGAGAGGAAAGATGTTAGACATGAACACACAACACGGAGAAAAAACAATGAAATATTTTGCACCCACCTTTGCAGCGTTTTCTGCAATTCGTAGCGGAGGAACTTCACCAGGACTCATCATACGAACAGTCCAATCCGAAATCCGACCAAGCCCATTCTTGAGAATTTCAGCACTAATATTACCACGTGGATGGTGAACCGTACCCACAAGACAGACACCAGACTTATCGCATCCATGCAGGGTAACCTCGAGTTCTCTTTGCAAAAGACGAAGCTCAACAAAATCTCTAGCAGCTTCAGCAAATGGTTCACTTGGAGTGGGTGGATTCAACCTTGGGTTGCCAACGCGGGGGCATGATACTCCAGCTAAAATGAGGGTGAACGATCCATAAATCAATCCCTGAGATTCCAATTCGGGATCAGTGACAAGACACCTAAATCTAGATCCATCAAACACATATTCAATAACACATTTGACAGTTCCACCGGTGCAAACACGCTTAGACTTGTTTACCAACGTCATTGCTTCGAATTCATCACCAGCATTCATCAATTTTCTAACAAGTGGCTTGTCGGAATGAACACCTGCACGGTTGCTCACAGCTTCCTTGTAAGCTACCTGCAATGCAGATTCATAACCAGCGGATTCATCAGCTGCATCAGTATCGACGTCACCTCCAAGTACCTTGGGGATGCAAAATCCACGACGGACACTTTCTACGGATAGATTCCATTGTTTAGTTTTGTCAGAAGGATCAGGCATGAAAAGAAGGCCGTACACGCGATCTCCGGCAGTAGCTCCTTGTTTGCTATAATTATTTGCGTATGGATGCATTAGATTGAAGAGATGAGTGAAAGAAGAGCACGTTGAGCAAAATCAGTGAACATGTTGCAAATAAACACGGGCTGATACAAAAGTACGTTTTTTATCGTCATTTTCACATGTTATGCTTCAATTGTCCACAACTTACCGAGTCTCAAAGAAAACAGTCTTTCCAACACACAAATTTCGAAGCCATTCACGAGAAGGAAACGCTTCTGGATCATCGACATTGTTATTTGCCTTTGATGCCATTCTTGGAGCCGTCACGCGTTCGAACGTAAAAGTAACTTCAGGAGCCTTTCCTCCCTCGGCTGCACGGCCGAGTAGGACAACGGTATCTCCGGAGAGGACACTTTTGACCTTTGCAGATCCAGTGGCAGGTAGAATGCTAATCATTTTGATATTATCTTTGTTTATTGTGATAGAGGTTGCGTTTTGTAGGGCCGATATGACACAGCTTTGCGGTGGAATTGCTCGTGAATGCGTGGGATTTTGGACGGATGTGTTCAGCGATCTTTTGAGATCTTGCGGTGGATATTGTCCCGCTAGTTAGAGTCTAGAAGTATGTTAACTATGAGTAGTACGGGCAAGTATGTACGGCAATCAGATAAGCTGCCCATCTTATCAGACACATGAACTTCTCCTTTCTTGTCGTTCCCTCCTCATTCTCTCTGTCGCATCTTTGGAAGTTTAGCTTCGTGTGTTCACGTGTTATCATGTATTTTGCATGATGTTTTTCACTTCCTACACCAATCACGAAGCCTGGAATCGTGACGAGCCAATCATCATGGAATTGATGACGCGTTCGGTCTCAGTTGGCGAAGTGCATCTGCTCGTGAAAAAGACAACGCTGCGGAACGGAACAGCAGGTTTGGCTGCTCCGTGGCAAGCTTCCAAATTCAACCACCGTCGACGGAGCCTGTGTAAGCAGCCGCAAAAGCGTGCAGCAGCAATACATGCAGCTTATTGTTCTCCTGTAAACGAAGAATAAGACAGGGCGATTACCAGAGGCAAGCAAGGATTAAAGGAACCAGTATAGACTTGAATTGACGTTGCATTCATCTGCTACGAATTCTGATAACCTTTTTGTGCAATAGACGTGTACAGAGGCGGTGCAACTGATTGCGACGGCATTTTTGGCCGAGCAGGAGACTTTTACTTTCGACAGTATTAGAACTTAGCACCGCAGCACCATGGATGCGCTATATCCATTGCGACCGGGTGAGCAGGATTGCCGGGACTTTCTTAGGACAGGTCGCTGCAAGTATGGCGAGTCCTGCAAATATAATCACCCTCTCAACGTTGAGAGCGGCGGTGGGCTTACAGATGGTGGACCTCTCCCTAGTCGGCCTGGCGAGCCTCTCTGTCATTATTTCTTGAAGCATGGGATCTGTAAGTTTGGCCAGGCTTGTAAATTTGACCATCCGAGCGGTCCTCATGTAGAGAAGGGCTTGGGTGCTTCGAATAATGTCGGAGGAGGAGGAGGAGCAGGGGTCACAGGTAATGGTCGCGCTGTAGCCTCGTCTGGGGGTTTGGTCTATGTGACCGACCCAGCTACTGGGACCACTTCTGTCCAAGTTCTACCTCAAAGGCCGAACGAGCCTGACTGTATTTATTTTTTGAGGAATGGACGCTGTAAATATGGCTCTATTTGTAAATTTCATCACCCGCTATCTGGGCCTTCGCAGAACACAACGATTAGACAGTCAGCTCCTACTACCCGACCGCCGCCGCAAGTCGTTCAAACGGGAGGTGTGACATACACATTAGCTCCTCAAACAGTTACATATGTTCAGCAATCACCACAAAGGCTACAACCCATTAGAGAACAGATCCAACCTCAGCAGCAAGCTACGCATGTATTGTTACCTGATGGTCAAATAGCAGTCATTCTCAACTCGCAAAGTTTACAAGATGTACGCGAACTAAGTGCTCAAGAGCGTCCCCAATTCTACCTTTCTCAGGCAAATGGATCACTTCCTTCCATGGAACAAAATAGAAAGCCCTCCAACGTACAAATTCATTCTCCCGTCCTCACTGCGACCACATCAGCCTCATCATCGAATAATACGGTAGGCTCGAACTTTGATCTCTGGGGAACTACCGTCCGAGTTCCTCACAAGTCAAACAGTGGCGGCAGCCTGAGTATTGAGTCGGGACCCCAAGGACAAGGTGAATTTATGCATCAAAGTCAGAGTCAAGCATCGTTCCGCACATCCACGAGCAGTCCAGAAGAATTCTTACACGCCCAGCAAAGCGATAGTGTGCGTGATAGCATGCGCTCACGTGCTACTAGTTTTGGAAGTGCCGCCGCTGAACCTACGCAAGGCTACTACTGGCCATCTAATGGTTCCATGGCAAGTGCACAAGCTGAACAAGGCCCTCCACCTCAGTACGTCACGGGTATCAGGTCCGCTCCAGGGTCTGGTGGAGCTATGTACAGATCCGCATCTTATGATTTTAATAGAAGTTCATCGTCTTCGGCTCCACCTCCTGGGAACGGTCATCAACATGCCTCTTCCAACAGCGACGAAGGCCTAAGCATGATGACAGCCTCTTTACTCACCATGATTGATCGTCCGACTGACGGAGACATTACTCCGAACACGACCAATTCATCTTATTTACGTCCACCTCCCGGAATGATGATGAATCAAATGGGGCCATCACAGTTTGATAACCCACCAGGATCTTCAGCTGACTCAAATTACTTCATGGGTGGGTACGACCAAACTCCCAGATTTTGAATGGCTTTGTCCATCGTTCCTCCATATATCCTGGTAAAAGATTGGGCTGAGTACGTTTAAGATCAGCCTGGCAATGTAACCTACTTTTATGACTGCTAGAAGCGCCATGATGTTTTATCTCGTGTGATTGAAGACTACTGAAGAATCACTTTGTACCTTGCGAGAGCATCATGTTATTTGTTAGAATGTTGAATGTATGATTTTGCGCTAATTATATGTAATCATGCCACTCGATAGTGAAATATCAGCTTTTAGTTATTTGACGTCACCCTAGAATTTCTCTGCTCCATAGCCTCTCTCAGTTTCGGTACCCACACCTTTGACAACTTTTCGTTTGTGAAACAATTGTACCCATACCCTTCAGGAGTTGCCTTCTCATCGCCCTTGTCGTCGTTTGAAGGCCAAGGGAAACCAACGCGACAATTTTTACCATGTCCAGGTGTAACTCCAAATGCACATCGCTCCTTCCATTCAGTGGTGTACTCGGGCACTGTTGTCTTCGTATGCAACATCACTGCTTGATTGCTCTCGTCAGTTATTTTGTCTTTATCACGTGACTCACGAAAATGCATGTCCCACTTGTGGTTTGCTTCCTTGGCTTCCTCTATTGTTTCGACAAGGCCCTGGGTAACAGTGGCGTAATGAACATAGTGCGCTAATACATATTCAGATCGATACAGCTGCTTCTTGGCTCGTTCCGCCCATCCCGGTTTCGGAGGAGCCTCAAAGTCGCAATTGTACACCTCAGCAAAGAGATGGCTTGGTTGAACACTGAGACATCCTGGATCCGACTCTGTACCACAGTCTTTATGTTCGTGGAATGGTTCCATGTAAGTGCGTTGTGGGGCGGCTCGTGTACTTTTGAATGTGAGAATTTGTGTCCCTGAATTTGTAGCGTCATCGACAACCTCCCTCATTGAATTGAAGCGTCCCATGGGAATCAAATATTCGTCCGTGTCAAACGATGCCATCCATTCTGTCGTAGGGCCATATCGAGCTCTACAAGAGTTTTCGGCAGCATACTGCGACGAACGCTCGCCTGTGTTTTCGTGAGCGGGGATATTGTTGTTACAAACTTGACAAGGCCAATCAATACGCGTGACTTCTGAGTCGAGAAATCGAGGGAATAGAGTTGACTCCAATGAGACTTTCTCTGTATGCGCACCAGTATTGTCGTAAACATAAATATGGTCAAACCCGACAAGTAGATGAAACTCGATCCATTCTATCAATCGTGACGTAGTGTCGGACACAGCTTGTGCATCCCCTCTAGTCTTAAAAGAAGCGGACGCCCAAAGACAGGCAGCAAGTTTGTGCTTCTTTTCAACTGGTTTGTCGACTTTGCCCACGTTGTTCGTTGGTGGCTGACAAATAGGTAAATTTTCCCATCTTCCACTGGCTTCTATGCGAGGTATTACGTGACTGTCGCCCCAAAACAATCGTGCATCAAAGCCATTTTTCATGAGTCGAGGAGGATGGTCGTCAGAGATATTGTTCACTACTTTGCCATTGGCAGGAACAATATTACTTTTCATCAGATCTCCCCAACCGAGGGAGTCTTGTGGGAATCGAATCGTTTCTCCAGCCATGTCGGGAGTGAAATACGACATTTGTTTTCCGTATCTTGGTGCAGTGCGAATCGGAACAAAGTCGACGTAAACACTAGGCGTTCCATCTGATAGTACTCCTTCTCCAGACGCTATCATCGATCGTAAGTCACCATTATCAGGTACGGGACAATCAAATCGTTGCTGAGCTTGCCAAAACATCGCGTTATCCTTTCCTTTGGGCGTTAACATGCTCAAGTCACCAACGTCTTTGCGATAATTGACAAATTCATAGTTGTAAGGGTATGTAGACAGAGTCTCTCCAACAGTAATGAGTTCAGGAGGTGACTTGGAATAATCCATTGCCTTGAATCTGCAAATGAAACGAGTGAACATTCCGTCTGCGTCTGCCTCTTCGTGAGGTGCAAGACGATATCTTTGATCACTGCTTTTACCATCCGACCACAAGCTTGGTGCCAACTTTTGTGCTGTTTCTTCGTCGATGCGCTTTACACTCACTGGCTGCATAATTGTTACTTGTGGTTCCAAAGCATGAATGTCATCCCAATGAACTTTCCCAGAGTTGCAACGACGTTTATTCTGAGCAATAAAATGTATCACGCTCCCACTTGAGTCTGGAAACATATCATGAATCCACGGTAAAAATGGATCTGCCTGGACAGGAGTTCCTTCCTTTGCTTCTTCCCATTTATCCAACTGACCAGACGAGAATGTTTTCCTGTTGTTAACGTTTGGTGCAACGTGTTTCCCTAAGCCACGATCTACAGGAAGTTTGGCAGGCATATCATTGCAAGATCTGAGCTTATGCCCATATTCAAATACTCGAAGCTGGACAATAATGAAACAAAGTTAATAACATCAATATAAAAGGTAGAACACAACAAATGGCGCATTGATCAATACATACTTACATCATCTGGCGTGTTCTCACGTAATGGAAGAGGAACATACCACATTGCCGGTCTACCAGCTTCTATCTTGGGTCTCTTATCGTTTAGATTACCTTTATCGATAGTATCTGGAACAGTGTCATTCAAAGGCTTTTCAATGTATGCACGAAGTGGCTGAAAGATTTCATCACGGCCATGAGTCTGGAGAGCGGTTTCTGCCGCCTTTCTGTCAAAGTGAAAGTCTCCCGGCAAAGAAGTGTCTGATTTAGGCGCAGGCTTCACATTAGATGCATCAGCCTCGGCAGCATTTGTTGGTGGAGCAGACTCGATGAGACTGCTCAAATGCTCCTGCAATGATATAATCGTGACTAAAAATTCACCGCAATCCAAACAACTGCACATGAAAATAACCATTTTGGCAGAGGCGATTTGTTTCTGCTCTGCATATTTCTGTGTCCACCGCCACTGATTGATTCCGGCCACTCTCTCTGTGATGTTGTGCCGTTATTGTGGCACTGCGTGTGTGTTGAATGATGTGAAAAAAGTGAGCCAAATCTCAACTCTCATCTCTTGCTGCCCCTCTTGTGCGTTGGAAAGCGATGATGATGGATGGAGTTGACTCCTCCATTTGCATCTTCCAGTGCACAAAATAATAGCATATGAAACATTTATTTTGAACAAACATCTTTAGCTGCCTATGGTATTGTACTCATCTTCTAACTCCTCCACCTGTTCCTCCTCCATCCAAAACGCAATGAAAGACAGGTTTCTCCAAGCTCATTGCGATACAGTCTCGACGTCTCTTCCAGAGAGTTATTCGAAATCCCACTGTACCTTGCAAGCACGAATAAATGTCTGGCAACCTCAGCCCCACTATTACCAGCGGCGATTCTTCCATCCATCATTCCAGTCAAGGAATAGACCTTATTACATCCCCGAATGTCAAGTACTGCCAACTTGGGTAGAAGCTTTGCCCAACGCCGATGCAACTGCATCATCTACACCAGTACAAAATGGAATAGATAACCGATCCAATGTTCCAGCTGCCTTTGTCAATATAAGGATCATCCCAGGCCCTGAAAGATACGTCGAAAACCCAATACCCAA
Source organism: Skeletonema costatum (assembly GCA_018806925.1). Taxonomy (NCBI): domain Eukaryota; phylum Bacillariophyta; class Thalassiosirophyceae; order Thalassiosirales; family Thalassiosiraceae; genus Skeletonema; species Skeletonema costatum. The sequence continues at coordinate 85,350 of JAHBBA010000365.1, read as the reverse complement.
CCCTTTTGATGTGTTTCGATGTGAAACTTAGGAGTGTTTCCAATGCAACATCCGTCCCATCCCAGCCCACCAGCATAAATTTCAGTCAAGGTCCCCTTCCTCGTCCCCGGATGCTGCTGCACCATCTCTATAACATCATTCGGATGTATATTGAAACAACCTCCAACATCGAACGCTCTCAAATCACGTAGCTTGACCAGACTTGCTACCGCCTTCCCAGTCAATTTACGAGAGTTCTTGAGACTTAGACGTTGTAACCTTGGGAATGATCCCGAACATATCACATTTGTTAGTATTGAATCCGTCAAGCCATGCGTCCCTGTCAAATCTAACGTTCCGAGGCATGACCCGACATTGGCATATTCCATGGAACGAAATGTATGAATAGATGCGGATGCAAGGTTGTGAAGTGATAGTGATCCAAGTGGCAAGTGGTCAAACTGCCGACTACTACTGTTGCCCTTTTGTTTCTTCTTTGGACGTTGCTTCTGCTGCTGTTCTGGCTTGGCCTCCATCCCCCCCGTCACAGCCTGCACCCACTCACGAAAGAAATGAACACCCAATCGATCATCCCCCGCTCTACCCGATTCTACCAATGCATCGATAAACATTTGTAGACATTCAACTGCATGGTTTCCATTTTCAATGGATAGGAATTCGTTGGTTTCATCTATTGGCGAGTTATTGTTGTCGTCGTTGTCTCGTGGTGGATATATGGCCATAACCCAAGGTTGAGAAATATCCACATCACTTGCATTTGCACGTGTGGTGCCAGCAACATAGGGCTGAATTGTCATGGAGGAATTACGTAATGATCGCAGGAGACGAGATGCCATTGTTGGTTCGTCCGGGGGAGAGGTGGATCAAATGAAGTAGTAGAGTTAGCTGTGTCATCGTTGTTATCAGTATTGTTATTGTTTTTCGTTTCAATAGCATCACCGTCTTTTTTCTTATTAGTCGGACGAGGAGGCCCCCCGAAGGTGACTTCTGGTTGACAGCCTGGTGGACCGACGGCGCGTAGGGCTAAGATGCGGAGGGGTGCGATTTCACGCATTGTTAATAATTATTGTAATCAGTGTGAGGTTTGTACGGCTATACGCAGATGATGCCAGCGCGAGCGGCTCGGCTTGGTTTTTGGTTTGGCTGCACAGAGGTGTTAGCGATAAATTCTAAGCGATCTATACCGAGATCTAACGAGGCTAAATCGATGATTTTGGTGTATCTAATACTGTCTAGACCTTTGTACGCTTTGTTCTCCGTCAATACTGGACCAATTAGGTCGCCTATTGAACGTGAATTGTAGACGATTTTCTCAGCTGCAGTCAGCTTCAATGGATGGCTCAATCCGTTCAGAATTGACGGAGATTGAAGCGTACAAAGAGTCGGCGGGAAAGAAAACACTACAGAGGTTGCCAACCTCAACAAAAATGATGCGGGTACTACCAGGTACTAGACGGTACGGAGGGTACGAGAGGGTACATGAAGCTTACCCCGTGACAATCTTCGCAGAACTGTATTGCTTTCTGGGCGTCTTCAAGATGTTTGAATGCGATTTCTCCATACCCGGAATATTGTCAAAGTCAATTTGTTTCTTTGACCCCACAACAATAGTTGTGTGTATCTTTATTCACAATAACGAGGTGATAAAAGCCTCTTTCACTTAGACCTACTTTACACAACATTGCCACAACTTGCAACTGTATTAGATCGCTTGTCTCGCTCTCTCCAGCTCATTCCCTTGAAGACTCCTCATTCTTTCAAGGAATGCCAAATAATCTCGTGACGGTGGCTTGATGTCTGCGAGTTTGAGCAATCAAACCCAGAGCTGCGCCCAATCTTATTTCTTCTTCTTCTTCTTACTGTTCTCATCCTTTCCTCCCTTCCGTTTCGCTGATGAACTCTTTGCACCATGCCGAATACACACTCCTCCATTCACAGCATTATTTGTGCATCCTTCACTGCTACAGATCCGCCTCTTTGCACCATGCCGAATACACACTCCTCCCGTCTGAACACGGTTAGTGCATCATTCAGCAGAACTAAGTTAGTAGGAAGAACTGTGCAGTGACGGAGAACAAAATGTACAAAGGTTGCATAAAAGCACATGGTAATCATCGAGTCGTAGATCTCTTTATGCAGTAAGCGATTGTGATAGTCGCCGAAATTTAACTTTTCGTCAACCAACTCTTTGCATATCTTGTACTTTTCGTCGCGATAAATCATAACACCCCAGTAACACATAATACACATCCCAGCGGCCCATGATGACCATATTAATAAACTCCATACAGCGGACATTGATCCTTCGCCACTCGCTCGTCCCTCTGCGTAATAATGGCTCGAAGTGCAGGTCCAATCGCCTTTATTCCGCCGTCTCCACAGTATTTCCACAAACAGCCTCCACCACTGCTGGAATGCAATTAGTAACAACAGAACAATCCATTCATCACCAGCCACTGAACAGTAATATCAACTCGACAATATTAAAGGCTCCATTATGTCGAAGTAATATTTTATCAACCTATAGATCTATGGTAACAGTGACACAAACATCTGCATCCCAAAAGGATGACACTCCTCCACCACTCATCAATAATCCATCATTATCCTCGGACGACGAATTAGCACCAAGCACCGACGGAGAATTAACAATCACATCCAGCTGTGCGGCACGTATTCGACAATTGGCATCTACTCGACCAAATCCAGACCGGGTCTATTTGCGCTTATATGTGGATGCAGGCGGGTGTAGTGGTTTCCAATACAAATTTCTATTGCTCTCGGAAGATAATGACGATGGAACAAATAATATTGATAGTCAAGATGACGAAGAAGAGGAAGATGGAACCATTGATCCGGAAGAAGATATTATTTTCCTCAAAGATGGGATGCGCTTAGTCATCGATCAAACCTCCCTCGATTTGCTAAGGGGAAGTACAATTGATTACGTTCAGGAAATGATTCGTAGTTCCTTTGCTGTTGTGGGGAATCCTCAGAGTGAGAGTGCGTGTGGGTGTGGGAGTAGCTTTGCGGTGAAGAATTTTGAGTCAAATCCTGCGTTGGACTAAACTAATTTGATGCGATGGTGTGTGGTTGGGTTGGACTGGTTGAACATATACCTAAGTAACTAGAGACAGACCAACTGGCGGAGATGATACTTTACTGCGATAAAAATTTAATTACATATTAGACTTTTTGACTTGATTGACTGTGAGCATACAGTAACACTCAATTCTATTCAAAATGATATTGTACAATAAACGAAGCTATTCCCTATTCCTACAGCACACACAGAGTCGATATAAATAATGAATGAACAATATACTCAAACTAACGCCCCACTTGCATCTCCACTACTACCCGAATCCTTTGGAGTAGCCGCCACTGCTTGACTCTCATCTGCCTGTTTTTTGCTGCGACTGAATTTCTTGTTGTTGCTGCTGCTGCTGCTGCTGCTGTTATTATGATTTTGGTATACACGCCGTGCACTCTCCGATAATAACCGCTCCTGCTCCGCAAGCAACGCTGCATCATCTAACGGATTTGATTTTCTCTTTCGTTTCTTATTTTGTGATGGTGGTGGTTTAGATGGTTGTTTTAGTTGCTGTTTTTGTTGTTTGACTTTGTTCGTATGTTGTTGTTTGGAAGAGCCAGTATTTAAGGATTTCATGGCCCGCTCCACTAGGTTTGAGAAGCCCATTTGTTTCATACATTCTACGACATGATCTTCATTGTATGTCACTGTCTTGGTTGTGGATGAGAAAGGACACTTTCTTTTTAGAAGACGCGGCGGCGGCAGCCTCGGCTTTTTTATTTTTTGATGATTCCAACGCCACCAATGCAGTCGATGTTGCCTTTATAAATTCAGAATGACATATCTGTAGAGCTTCCATGGCACCATTGGTGCATTCTATTCTTGGGTGTTTTTGATTGAGTTTTTCGTTTTGCCGCTGTCTCTTTCGCAGCTGGGTTTTCAACGATATGTTTCTTACTTTTTGATTTTGAAGCTTCCTTCTTTTTCTTCTCACTTTTAGACGAAGCAGCTGATTTTGCTTGTGCGTGAATGTTAAGCCCATTCTCGATACAAGTTGAAAATTGAGTTGGGGCAAACTCTCCGGGTGCCCGTTTCTTTGCTTTTGGCATCTTGAATATGCTAATATAAAAATTTGAGAGGACACATCATGTTGTGATCTGATGAAAAATGGTTCCGTATCATGATCGAACCTCCTCCGATATGAATAGGTGACGTTGCTGGCTGCTTTTGTTGCCGTTGCTAGTATGGTGTAGGAGATAATTCCCATGTCGTGTCAGGTCAGTCCGTTCAAAACTTCAAACACTCCATATGGTACTTAATAGTGTTGCTGAGGGGCTACCACATCAAATCTCATGCATTTTTTTGTTGGCGCAACTTTGATGAGTGTCATTGTTTGCTCCACTCACATGCACCTTGACCATGTTGGCCTCCCCCGCCGCCTCACGAAGCGGCAGCACCAACCGCCCACCAAGCACCCGTGGCGATGATAATAATGACGACGACTCCACTCAACAACAGCAAGCGCAGCAGCCACTCCGAGTCGAAGAAGATGAAGAGGAGATAGCCCGCGCCGCTGCGGCAGTCTCTGTCATGGGAGGCGGAGATGGATCTAGACGACAGCGTCCTCCTGGAATGGAGGCTGCCAATGCCGCTATTCAGGGAAATTCCATGGGAGATGGTGGTGATGCACAGGCGTTTGAGGTTGTGGATGAGGGAGGAGAGTTGGTGAGGGTGCGCTTTCATGAATTTTTGCAGAACTAGTAAGTTGCACATCTTATGTGTGTCCATTGCAGTTTTTGTCATCATGAACCATCTAAATTGATTCATTCTTCTTTCCAATGATAATTTGCACTTGATAAATTCATTGCAGCTCTGAAATTGTCGATGAAGGGAAGAATGATGAGGACGCCATGATAGACGACGACTCATCCACAGCCGATGCTCCTCAGGGCACGCAACTCAAGGAGTACAATCCATATCTTGAACAGGCTAATCAACTCGCAAATCGTCAGCTGAAGGGAGCAACCAACGAAGATGAAGATAATGACGAAGAAGATGCTGAAATGACATCCTTCTCCAGTACAATCAGTGTGAATTATCGTCATTTGCTATCTTATGATCCAGAATTAGCTGAAGCCATCGAGTCAGAATATGTCCGCTTTGAATATTATTTACGTCGTGCCGCGAAAGAATTTGTATTTGCTTGTCATCCAGAACTGGATCGTGACTCTTCTGGTGGTGGTAACACTGATCACTCTTCTAGATCAACGGTATCTTCTTACTTTGTTGCAATTTACAATGCCCCCTCAGTCTTGCCAGTGCGTGCTCTTCGGACTGGAACGATTGGGCGCTTCTCATCTATTTCTGGAACGGTCACACGAACATCTGATGTGCGTCCAGAGTTACTTGTGGGGTCCTTTCGGTGTCGTAAATGTGGTTTGGTTGCACCCGATGTTATTCAGCAATACCATCTCACGAGGCCACCATTGTGTCGTAACCCTCGGTGTCAAAATCGCACTTCATCTGAGTTTCATTTGGAAGTTACCACGGGAGGTGCAACTATGGAAGAGGGAAGTGGAGGTGGCTCTGAATTTGTTGATTGGCAAAGACTTCGTGTGCAAGAAAATGCTGATGAGATTCCACCTGGTTCGATGCCTAGGACGATTGATGTTATTGTTAGGAATGAAATGGTGGAACGTGCCAAGGCAGGAGATCGAGTTGTACTGACTGGTAGTCTAGTAGTTGTTCCTGATGGAAGTGCCTTGGCCAGAGCTGGTGAAGCTGCAAGGGCCTCGGGAAATAATCCAGGAGCAAGATCTGGTAAAGAGGCTGCTTCTGGAGGAGGTGGCGGAATACGTGGTCTTGCAGCGTTGGGTGTACGTGAATTAACCTACCGAACTTGCTTCGTGGCATGCTGTGTATTGCCTTCGGATGTAGCAGAGCGTGTGAAGAGGAGAGGAGAAGAAAGTTCGAAGGATGAAGGCTATATTAATGAATCTTTTCTATTCAGTATGGGATCAGGATCAGGGGCAGGTGTTGACACTCCGAAAACGGCGCAAGAGGTTGCCATGGAGTTCACTGAAGAGGAAAAGGAAGAAATACGTATGATGAAGGGAATGTCTAATCTTTACACCAAGTTGACAGAATCGATAGCACCAAATACTTTTGGTCATTCTGAGGTAAAAAGGGGAATACTGTTGATGCTGCTTAGCGGTGTTCACAAAACAACTTCTGAAGGGATTCGTCTACGTGGAGATATCAACGTTTGTATCGTCGGTGACCCTTCCACAGCCAAATCCCAGTTTCTTAAGTTTGTCCACTCCTTCCTTCCTGAGCGATGTGTGTACACTTCTGGAAAGGCCGCCTCTGCCGCAGGTCTGACTGCCGCTGTCGTTCGTGATCAAGATACTGGAGAATTTTGCATTGAAGCAGGAGCTCTCATGTTGGCAGACAATGGTATTTGTTGTATTGACGAGTTCGATAAGATGGACCAGCACGATCAGGTAGCTATCCACGAAGCTATGGAACAGCAAACGATTAGTATCACGAAGGCTGGAATCCAAGCAACGCTCAATGCCCGTGCTTCCATCTTAGCAGCAGCCAATCCAATCCACGGTCGTTATGACAGATCAAAGACGCTACGTGCCAATGTCCAATTGTCGGCTCCTATCTTGAGTCGTTTTGACTTGTTCTTTGTGGTGCTAGATGAATGCGATGATGTTGCAGATTACAACGTCGCCAAACACATTGTCGATGTTCACCGATGTGATGAAGCAGTGGTTGATCCACCTTTTACACAGGATCAAATGCTGAGGTACATTCGATTTGCGCGTACGCTGAACCCTCAAATTACTGAGGAGAGTCGGCGTGTGTTGATAGACTGCTATCGAAAGCTTCGACAGGGAGACACCATGGGGCGAAGCCGCACAGCTTACCGTATCACAGTCCGTCAGCTTGAGTCGCTGATTCGTCTATCTGAGGCACTTGCTCGTCTCCACTGTGATGACTTAGTGAAGCCAAGTTACGTCAGAGAGGCTTTCAGGCTTTTACGGAAGAGTATTATTCATGTTGAGACGGAGGATGTGACTTTTGACGACGAAGGATTTGATGAAGGTCATGAAGATGGTTTTGACGAAGATGAAGAGATGGCCGAGGCTGCGGCTGCTGCTGAGGAATCTCATGCACAAGAGGAAGCACCGTCGCAAGCTGACGCTCCCTCGGACAACGAGGCAGATGAACCTGTTGAACCTCCTACACAACAGCAAAAGCCTCCAAAGGCCAAGAAATCAAAGAAGAAGAAGACACAGATATCTTTTGAACAATATGGAGCTATCTCGAATGCAATTTCGGCTTACTTGCGTTCCAAAGAAAGTGAACAAGACGACACAGAGGGTGAAGAGTCCAAGTACTTAACTTGGGGCGAAGTTGCGGAGTGGTATCTTGAACAGTGTGAGGTTGATATCGGCGATTCTCTAGAAGAGTTAGAGCGGATGAGAAAGCTTACAAACCTGGTAATTAGAAGACTGGTACAGGTTGATCATGTTCTCATGTGCATAGGAAATACTGAGGGCATCCCTGAAGCAGACCGGAAGATTGCTGTGCACCCCAATTATACGTTTTGAGGCAATGAGTTGACTAAGCCAATCGCCATAAGTTTATTAATTACTATGCATTGAAAGAAAAGCCACCTCATATGTAAGACATTCATTGCATTGTTGCTTGAAAGGAAAGCCACCTCATAGAGAAGTGTAAGACATTGATCGATTGCTAAGTCTGCATGCATCCCCACCTTCGTCTCTTCTCTATCTTCCTTCCTACTCCATCTTGATCGATCGATCGGACGCACGGACGCACGACGGCATTGCTTTCAATGGATGTGATCATATGATATGTGATCTGATGTTGATGATAGTAGTGTTGCATTCGGTGTTACTTTCTACCTCACAATTAAACAGTGAAAACCATGGGAGACAGCACAAGAGGAAGAGTTGCGGGCGAAACTAAAGCTGAAAACGTAATAAACAGCGTCGTCTCAGCAACAACAACAACAATGGCGGACGAAGCGGCGATAATGATGATAAAAATATCAAGGCCGAAATGAGGGATGAATTTGGAAGGGCGATTAATAGCAGTCGGGATAATCATCATCGTCGGGATGATAATGAAAGACCTTATCGGCGGGATCAACGAAGAAGCCGCAGTAGTCGTGATAATGATGATGATGATGACCGCCGCAGATCATCCAATCGTCACGGTCGAGATGAGAGACGCAGCAATCGTAGCAGCGATAGGTGGGATAATGATCGAAATAATGATAGCAGAAATAATAGCAGAGGGCGAAGGAGTCGTAGCAATAGTAGACGCAGCAGTCAAAGGCGAAGCAGAAGCGAAAATTCTAGATCCATGTCGAGAAGCCGCAGTCGCTCTCAGCCCCGCTCACGTGATGTGAATAATCATTCGGATAAACGCAGAGGAGGAGATAATTCATATTCTCACAAGGTAGAGAAAAGGCATGATCATGATCGTCATGACAAAAGTGATAGATATTACGGTGACAATGGTCGTGATAATGGCAACAATTTCAACCGTGATAGACGCCAATATGATGATAGGGATCCACGATGGAACAACAGAGGTGATCGCTACAACAACAATTACGACCGTCGCCCCCCTCCACCACCACATCATTATCATCAACGTGAACCAATCCCCCCACCTTATAAAGCTGGAGATGTTGTATCTGGGGTTATCAGCAGAATAGAAGGCTATGGTGCCTTTGTTACTCTTGACGCTCCCAACAATGTTGACAGTGGCAGTCACGGCAGAGGAGGGCATCGCGGTCTCATTCATGTATCTGCACTCCGTCCACCTGATGAAGGGAGAGTAGAACACCCATCTGAACTTGTGCAAATGGGACAACAGGTGAAAGTGCTAGTATTGGAAATTGTGCCACCAATGGAAGGTGGTAATGATAGACGAGGAGGGGGGAATTTCAAGATACGTGTTAGTCTTGCGGCCATTGATCCCAGTACGGGGACTGTTCGCACGGGATTTAGCATGCCCCCACCTCGGGGAAATCCCTCATCATTTGGTGGCGGTGGTCGGTCGTGGTGGACCTTCCAACATGCACCGAGATGGAATGTTGCAGAATAGAGCAGAAGAACGACGCAGATTACGTCTTAATCAAGATGATGGTGTTCATAATAAAGCGGCGTGGCAAACGCCAATTGACGAAATGAAATCTCATCATCGTGGCATCTTGCCACCTTCTATTCTTGTTTGGGATTTGCCACCCGATGAGGAAATGGATGACTCCCCTCAGAAGGAAAAGGGCAAATCGCGAGGGACAAAAAGGTCGAGATCCTCCTCCTCGCAATCTTCGTCTTCCTCAACCTCCTCTTCTACATCGTCGTCTTCTAGCAGTAGTAGTAGCAGCAGCAGTGCTAGCTCTTCTTACTACAGACGACGTAGGCGAAAGCGCTCTTCACGTAGATCAAACCGCAAGAGGAGCAGTGGTCGATCAAGCAACAGACGTCGGCGTAGACGTGATAATAGCGACTCTTCGTCATCTTCTTCATCTAATAGTGATTCATCCACTAGTAGCAGGTCGCGCAGTGACTCTCGTGATCGTAAGAAGCCTCGGCGTTCTGCTGATGAGGACGCGGATAGTGGTAAAAATCGGGATCGCGAGCATGGATGAGTGGTGATGAGATTGATTCAGGTAACAAAGGAGTTGATCCGAGTACAGTCGATATGCCACTTGAAGAAGAAGATCTTAGGGAGGCACAGGACTTCAAAAAAGCTGTTCAGGGTCATCGACCAAATGGCTCTGACTCAGAATCAGATGACGATATTGGTCCTCAGCCACTATCTCAAGCAAATACAAACAACAATGCGTCTTCTGGTGGAGCAGCATCAAACGCGTATGGCTCCGCCCTGCTGCCCGGAGAAGGAGAAGCTCTCGCCCAGTATGTTCAACAAAACCTACGTATCCCTCGCCGTGGTGAGATTGGATACAGCTCTACTGATATCGACAGCTATGAGAAATCTGGTTATGTCATGTCAGGTTCGCGTCATGCCAGGATGAATGCGGTTCGTATTAGGAAGGAAAATCAGATCTACAGTGCTGAAGAACAGAGGGCGTTGGCTTTGATTACTCTTGAGGAAAATCAACAAAAGGAACAGGCGTTGTTGCAAGACTTTAGAGAGATGCTGCAGGATAAGTTGAAGGATGGTGGTGGAAAAGCTGACAACAAAGACGGAGGGGACTGATTCGTGATGTGAATACATAAAATAAATCAATTTGTTGGCATACAAGCTAAACAGTTGTAAAAAACAACATCATTATCCATTAAAAGCCAGCAGGTGGAAAGAGTCCTTCCTTCTTACGTGCAATGGCCAATACCTTGTACCGCTCTCCCATTTGATCTGGGGCAAGTAATCGCTCTAATGCAGAATAAAGTTCGTATGCTTGCTCATCGGTTGTACTGTCTGCTTCTATTTGCTTCTCAACACGCTGCACAATTCCCATTGATGCAAGGAATTGACCTTGTGATACTGGACCAAATGCCTCAGGACGATTGATTGGCTTTTCCTGCTCTATATTGGTCGAAGGTGAGGACACTTTTCCTGTATCAGCGAAATGTTTCCTTTTCAGGCTCTCCTCCAACCCTATTCTTTGGTTCACTGACTCTCTCAGCGCAGCAAAGTCGACATCTGCTGTTACGTCAACCTCTCCTGGTCGACTTAATGGATGAACTTGCGTGTGTCTCCAGAACCCACGCATTGTGTCTCTGCTGGAAGCTCCATCTTCACCATAATCAATCAAAAGTGCAGCACCTCCATTGCATTTTTCAATTCTATCTGCTATATCTTGTGCCAAAAGTAGTCCTTCGGGACAAGTCTCGACCACGGAGCCTGTCGGGAGAGCATTTAGTGCTGACTGCAGTTGGGTTACCCTCTAATGGTGAACCGCTCCCACTTACTCGAAGGAGCGTTCGAAGAGCAGGTGTTGTGTCTGGTGGTAGAACAAACCTTAAGCGAGGTAGCTTCTTTGCACCCTTTTCTTCAGCCGTGGAAGATGAAGTGGAAGTAGATTCAGTAATACTATCTTCAGACTCCGCGATCTGAATACTTCATCCTTCCTGCTGCCTGCTTAATCTTGGTTACTTCCGACGATTCTTCTTCTTTATCACGGACAGCAACGTCAACCAGCCTTTCTCTCCATTGGCCTCCTTCAATTTTTTGAAAGCTATGTATTGGGAGAGCGTCTAGAAGTTCCTGACAAATAATAAAGGTTGGGATTGGCTCGCCAGTTTCTGCATCGTGGGTTGGAACAGACGAGAGTAAATCATGCCAGTTGATGGAGATGGCATTACTTTGTTCAATCCGTTTGTCGTTTGATGGGTCATGTTCTTGCACGTTATCAATCTCACTTTCGCTATCGTCAAAACTAAACGAAAATCCCTTTTCCATTACAGTTGTTTCTCCCTGCAACTTTTGCAATGATTCCTTTTGACGTGAACGCATCCCATCAGTAACTTCTACCAAGTGTACACCCACAGCCACCTTTTTCTTCCCCCCTTCTCCACTAGTATCTCCATTCGAAGAGGTCAATGCCGCTGCAAAATCAGGAAAGGTTGTCAAGGCTGATCGCAACACATCACAGATCAATGTACCCTTGCCTGGACCTATTTCAATCAATTGAATTTTGGATGGATTTCCCAATGCTTGATACTGAGTTATCAGCCATACCAGCAGTGATTCGCCGAATAGCTCGGATACTTCGGGTGCAGTGATGAAATCACCGGATGCTCCAATAACATGCTCGCCTCCCACGTGTTGTTGTTGTTGTGTTGGATCATTACTTGTCAAGTGACTATTATCATTGACACTATCATCATCCAAATCCCAATCATCATCATATCATCATCAGCAATTGCAGTGACAATACCACCATCTTTCTGCCCACTCCTCGACCCTTTACTCGTATAATACCCATACCGTCCATCCCTCAACACCCTCCTCATAAACTCCGCCACAGTAATAGGACCACGAACACCAATATACGCAATCAACTCGTCCGTCATGGGTGTTCCAGCCTCATACTTGTCACGATTGGAGGGTGAATTGAAATTGGGTTTGTCTGGCAAGTGTATGGATGGATCATACATGGATGCCATGTTCAGTACGTCTTCTGGATCTGCGTGGGATACTCCACTGGGATCTGCTTCTGGTAAAAGTGGTGGTGATTGCAGTGGTGCATGTCGTCGTCGTTGTTGCTGTAGTGATTGTTGTTGTGGTGGAGAGTTTCGAGGAGGAGAGGGAAGAATTCCCTGCTGCAATAACAATTTGCGTAGAGCGTTATCTTCCTCGGATAGATAATCATCTTGTGCTATTGATGGAACTGGTTGGGCATGAGCGAGATCAAAATTATTGTCGCGATTCGAGGAGGATGAGAATGATGACAGGTCGGGCTGAATTGGTTCGAATGTGGAGGGTGGCAAGATGAGTGGAGTTTTTTGTTGCTTATTGGCGTTGGAGCTGGAGGACAGTATTGTCGAATCTGTTGGCACAGGCGATGCAGTTACAGCCGCAGAGGGAGTTTGATTTGGTCGCAGCCCATGAATTGATTTCTTGTCTTGAGCTCCTCCTTCAGTTTGTTTCATAGCACGCTTTTGTCGACTGGTTGCGAATGATCGTGATCTATTGCTATCATTGTTGTTGTGAGCGTATTGGTTTAGTGATGGACATGATGATGTGATGCATCTCGTCCAAGGATCATGTTGTGCAGATGGGAAAGTTGATAGCAATCTTCGCCTGACAGCGACGGCAGGAGCCATCGATCCTGCTCGTAAGATTGTCATGGTGCAGGTAGGAGGCTGCAGCTCTTCCGTATGATGGTATGAAGCAAGCTGATATCTAATTGCTTCTATTGCGATTCGATGACGATTTTGGACAAACAGCAAACAGCAGTTTTGGCTGCTTCTCTCTCTAGATACTTATGTAGAGGAATAGATGCCCCCGACTCCCCCCTCATAAATATGGTACCATGTATTTATCCCATACTAAATGAAGCAAAGGGGAAAGTTTGGGGAGATAAAGGGGGCCTTCTGGTATTAAAATATGCTATCTGGAGGTACAAACTCCCTCTCTCCACTCTCCAATCTCCACCCTCCACCTCAGCAACTGATGAACTCTTTCGCTCCTAGGTATATGGCGACAGGGCACTGCCCCGAAGGCCCGATTTGAGCCAATTACTGGGGCACTCCAGTGCCCCGAAATTTTGTCGGGGCACTCGTACTTTTAGCCTCTTCACGATAGATTATCAAGGAATAAACGTAAATTAATTCCTACTCTTTCCTGCACTCAAAGATATCGCAATAGTCATCTAAATCACCATTGCACTGCAGAAGGAGCCGAATCTCACTGATGTCCTCCAGCATCCTACACCTACCACATCAGCATCACGATTTTTTTCAGTTCAGATTGACAGCTGAATAAGAACAATGAGACGAAAGGCAAGATAGTGCATGTGGTAATGCTTCTTTCGTACCTTCCACCATTGTCAAATGCGCTCGGCGTACTTGACTCCCTTCCAGTCCAGCTCCAACTCATCCTTACCAAGACGCTGGATTCTCCTCTGCAATCTCGAATCTTGTCTTGTACCGACGAGATGGTGCATACTTATCCAATCCATGGTCTCTTTTTGCTGCATTCAAAACTTTTGGCATTTCCTCCTTCAGTCTTCTCATGAATATCACTTTGAATTGTTTGAGTTTTTTCTGCCAGTCGGTAGGACACGTCACACATCTACGTGGGAACTTAGTACAAAAGCTTAGATTCACCACCGGATCTTGAGTGCCCCGATGACTGCCTCATCCCGAAATCTGAGTGCCTTGTCGCCAGATACCTATGTATTATATTCGCTCCACCATTTCACTGTGCGGATCATCCATACATTATCTGCGTCTTATGCATTGTTGGTATTAATAGATGGCTAGAACTCTGACATTCGCTGCTGCCAGGGGTTTGGCACGCAGTCGCTTAAACTGCGCATGCTCTCTCACTCACATCCGCTCTTTGACGTCTGCAACAAATGAAAATAATATCAACCAACACTATGATGTAATAATAGCTGGAGGAGGCGCCGTGGGGTCCGTTCTTGCGCGTCTTCTCCTAAATGACAACGACAAATCATTATTATCGCACCGGCATCGTCGTCCATTGAAAGTTGCTCTTCTGGAACAGCGCTCTTCTCCTCCCTCTCTGGAGAATATTGCAAACAGTAGTAGCAAAAATGATAAGCAAACGCCGAATGCAAGAGCATATGCCCTGTCACCAACAAGTCTATCCTACTTGGGTTCATCAGTATTACAACGACTTCAGCAAACAAATCGACTTGGAATATATGATTCTATGCAGATATGGGAACATGATGGTCCAGCTCAATTGCATTTTGCAGGTGAAGATTTGAATGAGGCTGTGGATTCAGGTCGGTTGGTAGATCTACATGGATTAATAGAAAGAAATAATGATACTGAACAACACCAAAACAACAACAACAATCCAATCGTCGACCATGGCTAGGTTCAGTAGTCGAAGATGCACCCCTCGTGTCTGCAGTTTGGGATGAGTTACGGAATGATGAACGAATTGATCTTATTGACAATGTACAAATTACATCCATTTCGGCACCATCTCAGAATACCATGGGAAATGTGGAACCGCCACCACCTGTTGAAATGTCATGTACTCGTTCCATTACCAATGAAGGTGGCAGTAAACAAGATGAGGAATGTACTCTATCTGCAGATTTACTCGTTGCTGCTGACGGGGCCAACTCTTTCGTTAGAAGGACATTGGGGCATAGCTTTCCAATGATAACTCATTCCTATGATCGAAAGGCAGTGACATGCACTGTAGAATTGGATGTTAGGAAGGGTGATATGGCAAAGACAGCGTTTCAACGATTTTTGCCTCATGGACCTATTGCATTACTACCTGTTTGGAATAGTCTCAACAATGATGATGCACCAATTTACGCCAATGTTGTGTGGTCAACTACTCCATCAGAAGCCAACCATCTTCTTTCACTTTCTGGTACTGAATTCATTACAACCCTGAATCACCACTTGTGTCAAGGCCCGAATGTAAATCCTCCCCTCCTCGGCAACAATAATCGCGGCATGCCTCACATTCCCATCATTGGGACTATTGCAAAAGAAATGGACTCGCTCCTTCGCACTGCCAACACAGCACTAACAATGGGAACTTGGACTGAATCTCCATCTCGCAACTACTTCCGAATGCCACCAGCATCGGCTAGAGTTGTAGGTCCGATTATGGGTTTCGATTTGAAGTTGTCGCATGTACAACAAGGGTACACTGCACCTCGAGTTGCCTTGGTTGGTGATGCCGCACATACAGTCCACCCCATGGCTGGACAAGGGTTAAACCTTGGTATGGGCGATGTTTACTCATTATCGGAGCTAATCAAAGAAGCCGTTGATTCTGGCATGGATGTTGCTGGAACTGGGTTGTTTTTGGATCGCTATAATCAAGAGAGGATGGTTAAAGGATTGGGCACGGTGGGTGGCGTGCATGGCTTGCATGAATTGTTTCGATGTAGTGGAAGCAACTCTAGTAGTGGTGGCATCATGAACGTCAATGCATTGAATTATGGAGGGAATGCGAGCGGGGTGGAGAGCGTAGTAGGACTCGGCCGAAGTTTGGGAATGAATGTAGTGAATGGTTTGGGGCCATTGAGGAGAGCATTTGCAGAAGCTGCTGCTGGGGCAGCATTTTCTAGGTGAACAGGGGGTTTGTGGTGAGTAGTGATGCAGCAAAAGCTGCACAGAATGAAATGGTTAGACTTCAATTACCTACTTACTGGAATAGTAAGCTCACGTATTATCCATCAGTTTCTGTGACTCTCATCCAACACCTGTTCATTAAACTAGATTCCAAGACTCTTCAATAATTTTTCGGCATACCACTTGTCCTTTTCTGCGTTAACAATTTCATCTAGTCGCTTCGCTCTAGCGTCAAGCTTATGTCCTCTTTCCAATGAGTGATTTGACAATCTTTGCCGCAATACCAGGCTGATTTGCATCTGGAACACAGTTGTAGCTTTGCAGATTCTCTTCCTGAACTTATTTTGCAGTGAGCACAAAAGGAAGACAATGATGTTTGCTTGGAGCTTATCCATCTCTTAGCTTCTGGTTCTCCATCATTTGCTGCTTTGAGTGCCAGATGCATACTCTCAGAAATTACGCTGTGTCCAGGGGCATCAATGCCGTGGTATTGCACATGATGAAGGTCCATAAGCACCAGAGCAAGAGGGAAACAAGCTTGCTTGAGCCCCTTCTTTGCAGCAATACTTAGATAATGCTTTGACAGTATCATTGATGAATAGCAGTAATAGGAATCTTGCTCCTTGTATTGCTTTTGCATCAGTACTGAGACAGCTTCCCCATAATACATCAACGCTTTAAACTCCTTGCCATATTGTCCCATCAATATTAAAGTGATACATTCCTAGATGATGTGCTGCCCCACCTTGTGCTCGATTGTCGTGTTTATATCTGTAGGCAATTGTGTAGTTGTGGATCGCTTTGGGGATGTCTCTCGTATGCCCATTTCCAAGAACGTACAGCTTACCAAGGTATAGTCTTGACTCCACATTTCCAAGATCTGCAGCTTCGTGTGTTAAATACAGGCCTCTCTGAACATCTCGTGTAACAAGTTTGCCTTCGTAGAGAGTATGACCCAGAAATCTCATTGCCTTCGGATTCTTTTGCTCCGACGCAAGCTCGAGGAATTTCACAGCCTGTTTTACGTCTAGAGGATATCCATTACCACCATACAAGAACTTCCACCCTTCCTCCGCCTGCGCAAACGCAACTCCCTTCTTTGCCAACGCCTTGATTTGCTTAATTGCTTTTCTTTCAGTGGGAATATCTGCTCGACACATTGGGCACTTCTTTACTTTATGAATGCTTGCTTTTAGGTTGCAATCTCTGCAACATCCCTTTCCACAGCAGCTAAACCTCACTAAAGATCTATTTGACGCCATATTTATATCCTCCAAGCACAGAGGGCACTCCTCCGTAATGAGAGGGTGTTGTTCTTCATACTCCTTCATGATGGCATCAACACGCTGCCTTTCAATTTCTAGTACACATGCCTCTTCTTTTTGTACAAGCTCCTTGATTTGATGTAACTGTGAGTGAATTTCACCACCACGAAGAATTTCCTCTCTCTTCTGTATCAACTCCTGCAACCGCGCAGCAGGGTCGCTGGTATCATTTGTGGTAGCCGACATCGTCTGCGTGTTGTTGCTTGGTATCAACAATAAATAGGGCAAACATCGCCAAGGTGCAGCATGAGGTTTTGTTTTTGTATTGGTTCCTACGTTGGTGGATTGTTGGGAGAGAGGTGCCCAATGTGAACAGTGGTACGATTGCTTTGTTACCAACTTCCTCTCATCTCTCATCTCCTCGGACAGGACTGTGTGTCATTTTCTGTGTCTGTGTCTGCATGACAGG
Organism: Skeletonema costatum; assembly: GCA_018806925.1. Classification (NCBI taxonomy): domain Eukaryota; phylum Bacillariophyta; class Thalassiosirophyceae; order Thalassiosirales; family Thalassiosiraceae; genus Skeletonema; species Skeletonema costatum. The sequence goes on along the minus strand of JAHBBA010000365.1, from coordinate 67,767 downwards.
CAATGTTGAGGAGGTACAACAATGACAAGAGATAAATAATCGCGAGGAGTACTACGACGCTAAACAAACCCAACAGCAAGGATGGAAGCTCACTTTGCCAGTTACGAGGAGTTCTCCTCCTCTCTAATGTTGCTGCCTTTTATTGACGATAGCGCTATCGGTGCGAAAGTTTGTTCACATAATCCGCCTACGCCAGAAAAAAAAAGATGTGTCATTGAGTGATGACGAAGTTGTTATACCTTACGACAAACAATCGAAGGACACGGTAGAGGATGAATCTAGTAAAAGTATATTGCCAGAAATAAGCGAAATTGTGGAAGAAATTGTTGTTGCTGTTGAAACAGGTGAAACTGATACAGATTCAAAAGAGATATCAAAAGAAGAAGATCAACCCGATGAAAATGCTAAACCTAGCACTCCAAAAGAGGCAGACAATACAGTTAAAATACCCGAGGATTATGTATTGACAAAGATGAAAACAAATGACAATGAAATTGAAATTGAAGAGTTGGAACACAGAGAATTTACTGAATTATTGACGTTACTGCGGGAAGCATCATATCCGCTGTCACTGGTCTTCTTACCTCCAAATGAAATTGTCAATGTTGCTGATTCTAGCAGAGAATATGGTAGCGATGATGAAGAGATTGCAGATCCTCAATCTTCTGATGATGATGCAGAAAATGACTCTGCAAAAGCAAATAATCCCAGCGTAGACGAGGCAGCAAAATACGCCAAACAGGCTGCTTCAGAGTTGAGGGGTAGATTGGGTCGATGGGGTTCTGTAGCCGCGATACGTGCATCTGCAGCAGCAGCCGCTGAAGTTGCCGCAACGCGTGCATCTCAGGCAGCATCGGCTGTTCAGGAACTAAGAGAAGGCAGGAGTAAGGAAGAAGAAAAAAAGAATCAGACCGACGACAATGATGCTTCTACTTCAGAATGGTTACCAAAGGTAGAACCAATTTCAGATGAGGAAACGATGGATTCATCGTCAAAGGAACAGCGCAACTTTAACCTGCTGTGGTGATAATGAGGATTCTGAATCATCTAATGATCAATTGACTCCAAGTAACTCACAAGATGATAACGAAGAGCAGATCGAACAAGTTAGTCCTGGATCGTGTGACAATAACGATGGTTCAGAGAAGGCGGATGTAGAAACCTCCAGCCTTGCATCACTTCGTTTGAAACAACTCGAAACGCAACTTGCTGAGGTAAATTCTCGTTTGGAGGTGAAGAACAAAGCATTAAATAAGCTCCAACAAAAGCTGGACGCTTCTATGAACGAAAGGAAGAAGATCGAGAAGGAATCGCGTCAGACTAAAAAGGACTTGGAGGCAAAAAATAGCAAGCATGACAAGACGATAGCCACGCTGACTGAGGAAGTCCAAATTATAACAAAAGCTCTCACAGAGTGTGAAGCAGAGCTGGAGGAGAGGAATAAGAAGATTGATAACATGGTTGCAGGAAATCGTGACAAGGCGCTGGAACATGATAAGGCAATCAAGGCACTTAACAATGAGCTCAGTGTTTGCAAAGCAGCCATTGAAGCACGTGATTCCAAGGTGGAAGCTCTAACGGAAAGTATGACCGAGTTAAAAACAAAGCTAGCGGCACAGGCTGAAGAACTTTCTGCTGTAGAGAGCCTTCGGAATGACTTGACTCAAACCAAAACGCAATCGTCAACAGCTGTGCAAGTCATTGAAAAGATGAAGAAAGAAGAGTCAGAGTTTCAGAATGAATTAAAGGAAGCCAAAGGAATAGTAGATGAGTTGAGCAAAAAGTATACAGTCGCCAAGGCTGCCGCAACGAAATCCACTACCGAGGCTGATAAGATTAAGGCGGACTACCGGCGTCTGAAGATGGAGCGTAAACAGTTTGAAAAATAAGGCAGAAAGTTTACAGAAGGAGATGAATCAAATTGCCAAAAAGAGCAAGAATAACCAAGTGGATTCGGCGGCGTTTGACAAACTCCAACAAGAATTACAGCAGCTCAGATTAGAACATACCGAATTGCAACGAGATCTAGATACCGAAAGAACTGAAAAGAGAGATCTGAAGGCTGCACTGAATGCAAGTCGCCTTGCTCATCAAAACCCCATCATCAATTATCAACCAACAGCTGAGAGTGAAAGTTCGCCACGCGCTGAAGAGCTCGAGCGTATTATTTCTGAAATGACTGAGTATTCTTCGGCACAAGCCTTACAGATCGAGACACTGAGACAAATCAATGCAGCTCTCACGGAAGACATTACAAACACTGGCTCGGATCACAAGTAAATGGGAACCCGAGAGCTTAACTCTAGTGTTGACGTGTGTTAAATGTAGAATCATTAATTTGTAGGAGTAAAATTATTCGTCCGGTGGTGGATATCGAATATCATCTTCTGTCAAGTCAAGGCTCGACATAATCCACGGGTGTGCTGCAACGCATCTGCAGCTGTAGGTCGACGATCTGGATCAATTGTGAGCATTTTACTGACGAAATCAATGAATAATGCTCTCTGCTCGTCGCCTTCGCTCAACTTTTGGTCGGTCCAGAAAGTCTGCGGCAAAGCCAAGTCTCGCAGCAATTGTTGTCATCTTCGGCTGGTAAACATCAAATAAATCTTCCTCTGCGTCATCATCTGAACCACTACGTGATCCGCTTTCTTCCGCATCTCTACCAGAGACCTTCTCGTAAATCAACCCGCTGTCAGTAAAAATACGATGACTGTTGCGACCCTTAGCAATCATGCGACGAGGAAATGGACCACAAATTGCTTCAATTCGGCTGAGCATGGAAACTTCGGAGTCGTTTTGAAACGTCACTTCTCCTGTATACATCTCTGCCAGCACGCAACCTAACGACCACATGTCAATTTTGCCACCATACGGTAGGCCGAGAATGACCTCTGGTGCGCGATAGCTACGGCTCTGAATATAAGAGCTCTGACGGTCAGTTACAAAACTGCTACTTCCAAAGTCAATCACTTTTACTATTGCTCTTGAATACGATCCCAGCAATATATTCTAATTGATGGAGCAGATAGTGGTGTTAGCGGGAGAGTAAATAATCGAACGAACATGGCAATGCATCAGCACACACTCACTTCAGGTTTGATGTCACAATGCATTAGCCCTAACTCATGCACAAACTTCAAAGCAATCAGGCATTGCCTTGTAATGTGGGATAACCGTTGTCTTGTGAAGTAAGCCGGGCCTCTACTTTCACGGATACTCTTTCCAAACTCATACAAGTTCTGCCGCAGCAGCTCAGTCACAATGACGAGGTGCTCCCTGTGATAAAAGAACGATTTCATTTCGACAACATTGTTTTCTTGAACCCGATCAGTATCCTTGAGTAATTGCAGAATCTTGATCTCGTCAATAGACTGGTCAAAGTAATCCTTTGTATTTTTGATGACTTTCAGGCAAACCTCATCTTGATACCCCTCCTCATCTTCCTCGGAACTTAAATCTATACATCTGTAAGCAGTACTGAACGCAGCACTACCAAGTTCACCTTGCACAAGATAGTTATTTGCAAAAACTGATCCAGGCTTCAGAACCAAATCCTTCGTTGGTTCGAAGCCGGTCTTTTGAGATTTGGTAATGATGGGCAGATAGAAGCATTCCATTTCTCCAACTTTGCCTTGGCCAGGAGAGAAAATACCTGGGAAATCTGGAACGGATGTCCGTTCTTCATTTTCAGCTTTGTCGTATACACGAGATTTACTGCTTCCCAATCGCGACGATGCATCGTCAGATTTACTACTAGCATCTGAATCATCTTCAGAGCTAGTTAATGCGGCCGAATAATGAGCTGCTTGAATCTCCGCTTCGTACCTCTCTTCCTCCTGATCTAAAATCATTTCAGCCTCTTCCAGGTCGCGCTCAAAATTTCTATCATTTGCCCCCGTTCGTACCTTGTTGGCAGATGACTGCTCAAATGAATCCACCATTTTTTCGAATGCATTTTCGACGTTGATGAGTTCAGAATCTGTCAGCCGATGCACTATGTAGCCCGACTCGTCGGGGTCGTCGTCATCCCAGCTTAGACTGACATCATTTCCATTGTCGTTGCGAAAGAATGAGTTGAACCCGATAGGTAGAAGATGAGAACATAAGCTCATCATTTGAGATATCGATTGCCCATCACCAAAGTCTTCACTCGACAAAAGTCTTTCAGTCTCACTTTGTGACCTCTTCTCCACAACAGTATCTTGTGGATCAATACCTCGGTTTCCACTCCCACCGTAGCTGGAGGTAGGGGCTCGTTCCTTCGCTACTTGAGGTCGATATTGTTCACTTTCGTTGCGAACCAACATCCAACACAACTCCTGTTATTCCACCTGGACGTTTACTACGTGGACCCAGTGCGGCCACGGGAGCTCTACTAGTGTCCTTTGCCGACTGCCGGGAGATTCCATGCTCATAAGACGATGAAGGAATAACCGCCTCCCACCCCATACAATCTTTCATTCGTGGTTTTCAACGGCAATACAGATGGATTAATAGATGTCAACCCAAACTCATCAAGATCAGGTGGATCAATACTACTCTTTCGGCGGCGCGGAGACGATGTGACGCTTTCCTGCTCACCCAACAGTAATGAATTTTGACGATTATCGAACTGAAGTCTATCCAACTGATTCTTGGCATTGTCAATTATCGATTTGTGTTTGTTCTCGACATATCTACTTGGCGTTGAAGGTGACTTTACCTCGGCATGCATGCTCAAAGATGTACTTTGTTCAAAATCGTCATCAATGATCTCATCGCCAGAGTCTTCAAAATCATTTTCAAGAATGGAACCTGACCTCCTTGCAAGTAATTCCATCTCATCAGCGTTGTCATCACCTGCTGGTGGCATTTCATCACCTCTACTAATTGTAGCTAAAAAGGCTTTCATCCTATCTACCGCCTTGTCTCCTTCGTTGTCATAACCATCATTATTGTTGTTGTTGTTGTCCTCGTTATACTTCTGTACTCGAGTGGAAGATGCATTCATGACGTAATCCATTGCCTCCGCAGCTGTTATTTTTGGTCGGTTTCGTTTATTGCCGGATGGAGTGGATGGGACTGGACTTCACTTGGCGATATTGTTGTTGTTGTTGTTGCGGTGGAGGCGGTAGTTTCCGATGATGATGTTGATGATTTTGGTTCGATGAAGAAGTAGTATTGGCTGTTTTTGAGTCACCATCGAAACTATTGCTCCTACCCCGTACAATATCATCAACATTGTCTACACCACGAGGCGTTGGCACGTACTGTGACCGCGGATCACTTTGGGATGGGTGCGGCTGTGGTGGTGGTGGTGGCAGAGGAGTAGCCTTTCGAGACGATGTCATCGTGGTAGTAGTAGAAGTAGTGTCAGCATTCAACTGGAGATTGCGTAGATAAGTAATGCTACCATTCAATGTATCAACTTCATCACGTTCCCGTGCTTCATTGGCGGCCGTTTCTAATAGGTCGATTCCATCAGAAATAAAGATCTTTTGATTGTCGGCGTGTGCTCTTTTTGGCAAACAATTGTGGACTGCTGTGATGAAAATGCTGTTGTTGTTGTTGGTGGTGGTGGTGAGAATGGTTCAACTGTTGATATCTTCCTCCTCCACTGCTGGTGGTGCTATTGTGACTACTATTCCGTTGGTTTGATTTAGATCGACCAAGTGTTGTTCCTCTCCCCTCATGAAGTTTTTTCTTTAATTGTTGAGGGGGTATACGATGAGTAGTTCGTCCTCCAACGGGTTGCGCCGCCGTTGAAGCATTAGGTTGCACCATCATCATCATCACCGTACATACTGCCCACATCATCATCATCATTTGCATCTTTTGGATCAACTTCATCGTCTGACTCAATGGGATCAAAATTCATTTGTGGATAATCATCTTCCTCCTCATCTTCATTATTTTTGTTGATTTCTTGTACGGCAGCCGCAGCGATAGACGTAGAGTTTTACAGCACCAGCGCCACCACCACCGCCACCACTACCAGCAGCAGTAGAAGACGAAGAGGAAAATGACTGCTTCATATTAATTCTGAAGTTGTATCAATCTAGATCGAGCTCTTCGTGCGGATTCCTCGGCCGCTGAAGGAGGATCTGGTAGTGCCCCCTCCTCCTGATGATGTTGATGATGAGTCGACCACGTTGTTGTTACTGCTGCTATTGATGTTGCCTCCGATTGCAGCATAATCAGTCGTAGGCACATAAAATTGAAATTTAGTAGGCCCAGAAGCGCTAACAGTCATTTTGTTATTCCTCTTGCCAGGGCTTCCTGGTGGTAGTGGTGCTGCTGCCATACTATGATTATTATTATGTTTACTCGTCCCCACTCCTCCAAATAATTTTCGTTCAGGCGGAGGCGGTGAATCTCCACTCCTCGCTCCTCCCAAAAAGCTGTCGGTAGTAGTGTCCCCTACTCTGATTCTGCTGCTGCTGCCGTTTAGATTGTCAGTAGTAATAGCAGAAGCCGCCGCCATGGAGGAGGAGGTGGCAGCTGCGGAAATGGCACGTTGGACCTCTTCCGTGTCATCAATTGCTTCGTCGGATACGGGCACCGACGCCGATGATGAAGTTGACGATGATGACGACATTGGTTTTTTAGCGACTGCTGTCAATAGTTGCCGCCTGATCCACGATTTACTATTTCATCGTTATATTGTCGCCAATGCAACTCATACATGTGTGTGGGTAATGTTCATCATCAGGCACCATCCGGACAAGTCCGATTTGAGATTACCGATTTGGATTCTGGTTTTTGGGTGCAAGAAAATTATTTTGATGGGGCTTTTTTTGCGGGAAGGCTATGCAGGAATCTTTTGTCGGCAAGTCGCAAAAATCACATCACACCTCCTACTGGCACCATACCTCTTCATTGATAAAGATGCAGCAGTTACGGCGACCAATGATGGCAATTGCAGCAGCAGCTATTCTCCTATTACTATGCTGTAGTTCATTCTTCTCTATCGCTGGTCGATGGATTTGTTCTGCCGACGCATGCAACAACTCGTCTTGCACATCATCGATGTGGAGGTTTCCAGCCGACACATCAGCTCCATTCATCTGCTTCTGCTGCTGCTGATAATGATGATGATGTATCAGAAGCAGCTGCATTGACGGCAGTTGATCCAAATGCAAAGGCTGAAATTCGCAACATTCTAAATCATCTCTCTACACAAACACTTGAATCCCTCCTCTCTCCTTCAGATGCAAAGCTCATATATGAAGAACTCTTCTTCTCTCAAGCGATGATGATGATGAACAATCATCTATTTTCAATGATGAACACATATCAACAATACGTCAAATACTGGGGACAAGTTAGGACGAAAGTTGCGTGAGGAGACACGAACTCCGGGCAGATCTATTGGGTACTGATATTACCAATCGCATCCTATCTCTTTATTCGAGGAGATGGTGATGGAAGTAGTAGTAGTAGTAGTGGCTCCTATGATGCTCAAACTGTCAAAACGTTTCTGGAAAGTGATGCGATCAACTCACTCTTTACTCAATTGCTATATGATGCAATCTTTGAATTCACAACCAGCATTGATATCATTGGAAATGCCATATCTAAATTACCGCTACTTGGACCGGTCCGAAATCAAGTCCTCAAGGAGTCAAAGCGTAACATGGATCGTACTCTTGGACCATTACTACGACAATTTCTGTCTGGGTATACTCGTGTAGCAATAAGACAAGCTGTGGACTTTGTTGTGTCAAAGGAGAATGCATCGAAATTTGCAAGTGCAAATGCAAAGCTTGCAGGATATTTATTGAAGGAGAGATCAGTATCGGCATGGATTCCTGAAGACAAGGTCTTGGCAGAATGGAGACAGGATGTGTGGGATTATCTGGTTGGTTTGGAACGTGGCAGTGACAATCAAAAGATTATCAATCAGAGTATAGACTGGGTTTATGATTTGGTTGGGGACAAATGCATTGATGATGCAGGTGTGAATGTAGGGTCAATAATTGATTCAAGTCCGACGTTAGAGAAGAACGCTGCCTTGTTTTGGAAACGGTGTCAGGATAATGCCAACTAAAACACAACTACAAGTCATACAAACTGTTTTTCTGAAAGTACATTTTTGAGTCGATGCTCTCATGCTCTCCTTCTTCCCTCACTTCGGAGAGAAAGTAAGGTAGAGCAGAGAGACGAAGTCCGGCAAGCAGGGACTCCCAAGATTGGAAACATTGTTTCCATCCCCCCGCTTCTCATCTTTTTTGCTAAGAAAAAATCAAGCCGAACCGCCGGAGCGTTTAAAATTTGCAATGCTATTGTATCAAGAAACAATCTGTGCAGCGCACCATTCCTTCTTTTCAGTTGCTTGCTAAGATATTCAAATCAACTGACGATTCACATAAATTTGGTTTCGAATAATCGATAAGAAGAACGTTATGTGAGTACATAGTCGACGCTGTTTGGTACGGCTGCGTATGTAGGGCGCGGCGGAGATCGGCGGCGGAAAGCATGTGGAGATAGATGAAGATGGGGCTATACCGAACCATTGACATCTTCCGCTTGTTCTGAGTTGATTCGTGGTGTTCTCTCATTCTTCAGGTGTGGGAAATTGCTCACGTACTGAAATGAAGCATCCCTACTCCATAAATCATCTTTGCTCTGCTCTTCGGCTTGTTTAACTCACTCTGCATCATCTCCTCTTTCATTTATAGACAAACACAATTTAAACAACAAAAATGAATGGAAACGGGCATCATGTTAATGCCCCTCAGGCTCTGATCATTGAGGCCAGGCCTAAAACATATGCGATGTGCGTATGTTGTGAATATTATGATATGTACCTGTACACAACAAACATATGACTTGATCTCACATTATCTTTTTATCCATTTTGCAATCAACAGCGATGTTCGCGTATTTGTCGCCACCATCATGGCCACCATGGTCGTAGCATTCGGTACCGGCTTGATGATGGGACCTACCGATGCAAGGTTGGCTATGCCAGTCCTCTCCTTCCTTGGCATCGAGTTGCCAGAGCCAGTGCAACTTCCTGCTGCAGCAATCAACTCTGAGCCGATTGTTGGAGCCATGTCTACTCAATCTTTGATGGCATCCAATCCTCAGGCGAGGAACTCCAATTCGAAGAGTGCCACGTACATGGTTGGAGAGGTTTCGGCCAATGGTGAGATCATCATCAATAAAGAGGGAGAAGATGCAGCTGGTGAGGTTTTGATTAAGCAGGCCAAGCGTACCAAGACGGAGCATGTGGCAACACTTGGTTACAAGATTCGCGAGACTCATGTCAATATTGACACACCTGTCCTTGAAGGTACCGGAGATGTCCCCCATGAGCGTGACATCACCTATGATCGTATCAACAAAGAAAACGATGGTAACATTCGTGATCAAACTATGCCTTCCGGTCAGCATCTCCTTGTTGATATGAAAAATCTCGAGGCTGACTTTCTCAATTCAGAGTCACGTCTTGCAAGAGCAATGCAAGACTCTGTTATCGCTGGAGGGTTGACGATGCTCTCTTACCATTGTCACTCTCTTCACCCTGCCGGAGTGAGTTGTGTAGGAGTTTTGCTTGAGTCTCACATCTCTTTTCACACATGGCCCGATGAAGGCGTAATTACCTTGGACATGTTCACTACCAGTGAGAAGCCATTGCTCCCCGTCCTCCCCTCAATCAAAGAGTTCTTTGGAATCCCCAGGGTGAATGCCGAGACTGGAGAGAAGGAAGAGGTCGTCACTGTGTGGTCTCATGAGTTGCGTGGCTTCCGAACCGAAGATGCTCGTAAGGTCCACCACTTGGATGGTAACAGTGACATTTCAAAGCATGTCACCAGTCCTTTGGAGGTTGTCTACAAAGAGCATGTTCTTAATATGGAAACTGAATACGGCAGGATTGATATTTGGGATGTAAAGGAAAGGGACGACACGCCAGGCTACGAAGATGGATTGCGTTTGGGCTTGGCTCCTCAGGATCCAAGGTGGTTTTCATATGAAGATGCCTCCCCCTGTCGCCTTTTGTTTTTGGATGGTGTACTTCATGTGAGTCTAAAAATGCCTACTTGTTCTTTATGCGTCGTATTGTTAGCTTGGGCACACACTAATATGTGTCTCTCCGTTCTCACTCCGCTTTTCCAGATGGCCAATCAAACTGATCGCGTGTTTCATGAGACTCTTGTACATCCTGCTATGTTTGCTCATCCTTCCCCCAAGAGCGTTGGTATCCTTGGCGGTGGTGATGGAGGAAGTTTGCGAGAGGTGTTGAAACACAAATCTGTTACTGACGTTACCATGGTGGAGCTCGATGAAAAGGTTGTATCAGTGTCCAAAGAGTATTTGCCTGAAATTAGTGATTGCTCAGACATCGTTGGGAGCAAGCCTAATTGCTTCGATGATGATCGTTTGAGTCTTATTTTTACTGATGCATTTGCGTACGTCAAGGAAAAGAAAGAAGCAAATGGGAAGTTTGACGTTCTCGTAGCCGACGTCAATCAACCTGAAAATCAGGACGAGTACACTGACGCAGACACGGTGAGTGCGCTTGTTGAATCTCTCTCCCCATTGGGTGTCCTTGTCATCAATGCTGGCGAGGCCCCCATGATTGTTGATCCACGTGCGGACAAAGGAATGCAACCTAAACGTGAAGCTTTCACCAAACTCCTTGAGGCACATCCCAAGATTGCATCCATTTTCGTTTTCGAGGATGCCCAATCAGGATACGTCGATCCTGTGGCCTTTCTTGTTGCGTGCAGAGATGCCTCTTGCCGTAAAAATTGGTATGGACAAACTGATGAGATCAATTACCAAGTCTTTGATCGCTTGCAGGCAATGAAGTCCAAGAAGCCAGCTTTGATCCAATTCGATGGGGCCACTCAGCGCTCTTATCAAGTTCCTCCTCGTGCGTGGGAAACAGTTTATTGCCGTCGTGAACCTGAGCCTTTCGAGTGCGCGTATCGTGGTCTTGATATGACAAAAGAATTGTTTGAGTACTATCCTAAGAACGAAGACGAAAGTGCTTTTGTTATTCGCGAATCCAAGGAGGGTGCAGAAAACGACGCAGCTGTTTATGCTACAGTTGATATTCCTGAAGGTTCGTACATTATGCCTACCCACCTTGCTGCATCTCTTGAGGTGTCCGAAGATAGCGCAAAAGATTCCAATGCTACTGCCCACCTTGAGGGTGTTGGCGAGGCCGATGTTCTAACTGACTTCGTTGACTACATCGATGAGAATGGGCACTCCGCACGCGACGGAAGTGGCAAGATTTACGTCGAGATTGGCGGCTCTCGTGTGATTCGAGAATCTGATGATGCTAGCGAAGTAAACATTCGCCGTTGGGTCCCTGCCCATCCTGATGGAGCACGTCCCAAATATTCTCCTGTTTACGATCGTCACCGTCACTCTTTTGATGTCTTCTTGGTTGCTAGTCGTGATATCAAGGCTGGAGAAGAAATCGTGAAGCCAGGAGACCTCTGGGATTACTAGATTACTAAACGCTATGGCAATGGGGGCTGGGTTCATCTGTTTTATATGAGCAAGGAATGTACTTAACAATTCCAATTAAAGATCTTTTAGTTAAGAGTACAAGTGTTTCCATCCGCGCTGTCGGTGTTGAAGATACCATACAGTGTTGTTCCAGTTGTGAGAATTCCCATCACCAATCCTCCCCACACAAATATTTTGCCAACTCTCGATGTGCTCCCATTTCGTTCTTTCATTTTTTGTGCAAACATCCCAGGAAGAATGAAGCTGATTATTGAAGCAGCAGTGCCTCCTGTGAGTAATGTAGAATGGGCAAAAAATATCATAAGGTCAACGCAATTACACATAGACATCGGTTTCACTAATCAAGAAAGAAGTACTGACCCATTAGACCAAAAACAATTGAAATGCCTGGTACCAAAATTGCCACAATGAGAGCTCCGCCTGAAAGCAATAGTGTGATCAAAACATGCTCTACAAGTGATGCTGAGCTCTGCCCTGAAAACTGATCATCAAGAAGCGGTTCGATTGAAGAACCTCTCGCGTCAGATTGGATCGGAGTCCCTGCATCTATCTCCAAAGATACAGATGTATGCTGCGAGTTGGTATCTTCATCTATCCTAGGCTGTCGATCCAAGCAAAAGCAATTGGTCGCCTTCGAACAGAGACCTCTTCTTCTCTTCGTTTTTAGGCGATCAAATATCAGTTTGAGGGTAACTCTAGCGGGGAGTATATTGAATGGAAACGCAACAACGACGGCCAAGAAAACAGAAAATGTTGCTGGAGGTTCCAACAGCGCAGATGTTAGCACATTTACGAACAATTGGTTGATGATTTTTGTCTAGCAGCTTCTTACCTGCAGTCATGAGTGCGTCGTGTGTTACTTGAATGCAATAATTTATGAGAATATCGTCAGTTGTTGATTTGGTAAAGTCTAGAAAGCCGAAGACTCCTATCAATAAGTAAAGTATCGTGCAGAGTAAAATGCCATTTCTGGTGATGGTCGTCATCATTTGTTGCTTCAATTTTAGCAGTGTCATCACGTTGGGTACATCATCGGAAGTATCTGTAATACTGGACGATGCAGGTTTTCAGCTCCTCGTAGATTTGACAAACATTTACCTGACAGCTGAAAGCAAAGATAATGATTGGGAATGCCTGCAGCATACTGACGAAAGACTTTGGCCAAAGCAATGAATTTACTTCTGCAGAAGTTGCTGCTTCTTCTTGTGAATTAGCTCCTGATCCAATGACATCTCCGTGAATTATTGAGTGAATAACCGCTGCAATGACCAAGAAGATGATGCTCAGCACACCCAGCGATGAGAATTTCTCTAATCGTTTCAATTTTGTTTGCAGAGATAAAGGAAGAAGCATAACTGTCCAAAACAATATCATCACGCGCTCTCTACTGTATATTGACACGAATTTGCTGTCTGCCTCCCAGAGGAATGTGATGGAGTGCAAGCCCTGATCGAGAATGTCCCCAACAGCTACAATGTATGCCACAGCTGTTCCGAAACAAAACACGAGAAGAGATGCCTCCAATGCAATTGACATATGTGGCCCAACGAGCCTCTTACTGACATCTTCGAATTTGAATTGTTGAGTCACCACACAGGCTTCAATGATGATGTTGATTGAAATTATTGTCAAGTAAGCTGATAGAAGAAGGAACATTACACCGAAAATGATGCCCGTCATGCTTATCGCATAGGGCAGTGAGAGGGCACCAGCACCAAGCGTAGCACTGCATAGATTGGATATTGATCCTGGAGAAAAGTTGGGGCAGCGCGTTGCTTTTGTGTCTTCGTGATGGTGATGGCTTTCGTCATCGTCACCAGCATTGTTTCCTTCTTCATGTAGAAGTGGTTCAAGATCAGCCCGTTCTCTTTGCCTCAGCGTAGTGCTGTCCATACTGTCCATAGCGCTCGGGGTTTTCATGGTACAACTCTAACAACAGATAAAGATGCTTCCTGCTTCCCCTGCTCAAATTCTGATGTCCTTCCAAACCTTTCGCTGGGGGGCTTAGAATGACATGCATAAAATAATGGACATCGAGAATCGGCAGTCGAGGGCTGCAGTCGGCATCTCTTCATGTCCTCATAGGCAAGTTGCATGCATGTTTTGACGGTTGGTTATTGCGAAAATGCCACCAAGAGCAGAACTCGATCATCATAGCTACGATGCCAGCGATGCATTGGCTAAAGCAAGCATTGCTCCTTCATCAACAAAGCGCAGCAGCACTGATGTTCCAAACCTCGCCAAAGCAAAGGCGTCATTGAGACAGCGAGAGCGAAGGAGGCGCCCACGTCTCGTCTTCCGAAGTACGCATGGAATAACCGGGTCAGTAGCAACACTATGTGTATGCATTGCTATTGGTGCACATTGTGAATATCATACCGAATGTTCTATCAATCCTTGCCGCCATTGCTTCAGTCGTCACTGCTTCGTCTGGGATGTCCATTGTGGATCAGGCGCCAAAGCAAACTATTGTGATGGAACGCCCTTTCAAGGTTGTACCTCCTCACAGGGACGCATTTAAACGTACTGCGGCATCAATCTACTACCTCTCTGCTAGAACATGTTGGAATACAATTTCAAATAACAATGATGCTTTGAATTGGATTTGGGGCATATCTGCACTTTGCTACGCAATAATAAAGTTCATTCCTAATCCTCGCGATGTCGATTTGACAAATGGAAATACGTGGGTATTCGTGATACCCATGGCAGCGGGTTTGACTGTCGATGCACTGTTCCAGCTACCGCTTCTCCAATGCAATGATGGTCTGTGTTGGAATGAAGACGTCATTACACAGATTGATCTTTTATGGGTACTTCTGTCGGGTCTAGTTGTTGCATTCGTGTTTACATTGGCATTTCGTGGAGTGTTGGGAATTAGAAGATCATACTGGGGAGCAGCTCTCGTAGTACATGCAATTGTTGCCTATCTGATTGCAAAGGCGCTTCCGTTTCTGAGAAAGCAAGTACTGTGAAATGGAATTGCTCTGTTTTGTAAAGAACTTCTCTGTGTGTACAAAGTCAAAGTGTATAAAGTAATAATGACAGCTAGCAAAACCATTAAAGACAACTTCTCTTCTCAATATATGCTACAAATTAAACTAAGTGCCTTTCTTCAGGACGACTGCATGTACCCCTCTAGCACATATACCTATTTTAATGGTTGTCAAATATGTCTACAGTTTACCAAGTTGAGCTGCCATGACAGCCATTACGGTCCACATTCGATTCTCTGCTTCTGGGAAGACCAATGATTGTGGAGAATAGAACACCTCATCACTGACTTCCTCAGGATGACGAGGAAGACAATGCAAGAAAACTGCCCCTGGATTAGCTTGTCCCATTAAATTTGCATTGACCTGATACCCATCGAACTCTTTCACTCTTTGCTCGTATTCTTCCTCTTGTCCCATTGACACCCACGTGTCCGTGACGACAACATCACTTCCTTTCACAGCTTCAGATGCAACAGTGGTGAGAAATACATCTTCAGTTCCATTTTCAGCAGCTAGTTTCTTTGTTGTTTCAAGAATTCCCTCATTTGCTTCATAACCCTCTGGAGTTGCGACTCTAATGTTCATACCAAGCTTGGCTCCTCCTAGCATAAGATCATGAAGTACATTGTTACCATCTCCTACCCATGCCAATGTTTTCCCCTTGACATCTCCAAAATGATCCTCCAACGCCATCAAATCTGCCAATGTTTGAAGTGGGTGGTGCAAATCACTAAGAGCGTTGATAACTGGAACAGTGGCATGTTTACTCAACTCAAGAACATCATTGTGTGAGAATACGCGAGCAAGTACGAGTGAGTTGAAACGGCTTAGAACCAAGGCGGTATCACGCATAGATTCATTGACTCCAAGCTGAATGTCTGATGGGCCAAGGAAGAGACTCTGCCCTCCCAATAGTGTCATACCAGTCTCAGTGGAGACGCGAGTACGAGTGGATCGCTTTTGAAAGATCATGGACACGGACTGTCCAGTGAGAGGCTTTGGAGCGGTGATAGGATCGACAGTTGACGCCTTTCCGTAGGTATCTCTGTACTTCTTTGATAGATCGAGCAATCCACGCAATTCCTCGTTACTTAGTTGATCGATAGAGATGAAGTGTTTCCCTTCGAAGCCGTTGAGAGCAGCAATGGACATGCCACGTTTTGCAACTCCATTTTTCATGAAGTTTTTGGCCGCAGAGGAAAGGGCGGGCTGGTTTACGTATCGCAGTGTGGAGAACATGTTGCTGACTTGATACTTAATATGATGCTATTGCTGATGACAATGGAAGTAAAGGGGGTGACAATGTAATGAAGTGGTTGTGGGGTTCGGATGATTGGAATGCATGTAATTGCAAAGATACTTTTGATGTCAGATTATTGTTTTTTAGTCACATCTCCACGTGGCTATTTTATGCATCAAAAATGCCATCGCCATCGATCATCGATGCCATCATCCATCAAAAGCATCCATCAAAACACAACATAACAAGCTGCAGCGAAAAATCATTAGACAACAACTAATAATCTGAATCAATCATGATGATGAATTCTGCCGGCCGTCCAAAGCAACCCAGCAGCGGTCGGAGGGCGACATCTGTTCTCTTGTCATGTGTTACAACACTGTTTTTCCATCACGCAACAACAACAAATGCATATTCATTTGTCCCTTCTCGGAATCATTTGCAAATATACCAATCAACAACACAACAACAATTTGTACTGCCCACGGCAAGACATACACGGGCCTCATCGAGTTCTACAATCACAATGAAGCGACCAAATCGCCGTCGTCGAACGCCAGAAATCGATCCAACCACCATCAAATCTGCCGACTTGGCTCAAGAACTTCCAGCAAATCTCAAGCGTAAAATAACTGCCAAACGCCCTACACTTGGCCACGTCGTACCAAAAAACTCTCAAACACGCAACTTCCGCCCCAATGAAGGGGGGTCAGATTCTTCCCAACTTCGTGCACAAGGGCAGGCGCGTGATTCACAAAGATACAATAACCCTTCCAATTTGAAAATATTGGGTGGATCTTGTCGGGGTAGAAAGTTGGAATCGCCGACTGTTTATCTCAGGCCAATGATGGGCAAAGTCAAAGAGGCAGTATATTCGACATTTACAAGCTTTGGTTTGTATGAGGATGTTGTTGCAGGAAGTATCAAGTGTAGGACACGCCATTTGGATATATTTAGTGGCAGTGGGTCTGTTGGGTTGGAAAGTTTAAGTCGAGGAGTCCGCCACTGTACCTTTGTAGACATGGCAGAAGATTGCTGCTCCACATGTGAGAGAAATATTGAAAAATGTGGATTTGATGGATGGAATGAAGGTGGAGTTGGCTCAGGTATTGGTGAAGAAGGAGAGCCTGTGGCAAAGGTTGTTTGTGCTGATGCTTTCCGAGCATTGCGTCAACCTGAAACTGTGGGTATTGATCCGAATGCCAAGTATGATCTTGTTACATTGTGTCCTCCTTATGAAGAGATTGTCTACGCAGATCTGATAAATGCAGTGGCTAATTCTGTGTTGGTGACAGAGGATACAGTGATTCTTATAGAATATCCTGTTGAATTGGGATGCTTGCCCCATGCTATTGTGAGAGAAGATGGTGGTGTATTGGTGGGTGTCAGAAATAGAAAGTATGGCAGAACAGTGATTGCAATGTATATTGTGAATCCAACTGGGGAACGTGAAGACTGTCAGAGTAGACCTGAGGAATTCATCACCATATAAGTAATGCCGCAAGTTATTAAGTACTCGCAAGCCTCGACGAAAGAAGGAGGAGTGTCGGTTTACAATAGACTCTAGAGCAGAGAAAGCATCGGTAAAACATCTCCTTGTCCGTCCGTCCTTCGTTGCCTCCTTCCCCTCCTCTCTTCTTTTCAAAGCGGGCGCGATCTTTTGCACTGCCGCTGCTACGATGAGCACTACCTGGTGTCACTAATACTTAATATCAACACCATGGCAATCTTCTTCACCCGCGACAATTTCGTCTTGGCATTTCCCCTCCTGGCGGTGTGCTCGACATATGTGAGTTGTGCTGCCAAGGCTGCCTAGATTCTCTTTTTTCTGGTTGGATAGGAACAAAGATCGGGCAAATGCAAATGCAAGCAATGCTGTCGACTAACACTACACATAATACTTATATGCCAATGATTCTAACTCTCTTCATCCTCTTCTTCCTCTACATTAGGCATTCTTCAAGTTTATTCCGCTGCAGTATGGTCTGCCGGTATTGTAAGTTACATTCATTATGCCTATAATTTTATGTGCATATTATGTTGTTGTCATTTAAACTCTAACAAATAAAATGATTTTGTGATCTTAGGGGGGTGATTGCTTTAACCCTCAAGGCGAGGAATAAGATCATCGAAAGTCGATCGACGGATGAACATATAGACAAAACAATCGTACAGGACTTAGTGTCAGACGAGGATGCTCTCATTGCAAAACAAAATGAAAAGGCTCAAAAGAAGCTACGAAAATCGGAGCAAAAGTTAAGGGAAAGGCTCAAGGCAGAGAGGCGTAATACTGCCAATAAGAAAAAGGAGGCAGCGGATGAAGATGATGATGGTGAAATCATCACTGCTTTTGCAAAGGGAGCTCGTGGGAAGAAGGGGCGATAAATGTATTAAGTCATTGGGGTGGGGCAATCGGTCAGTGTTGATTCTTAGAAGTACTTTGACTGAAATTACAATTCACATTGCATAGGTGGGCAGGGATCATATCATGAACAGGAAGAGATAAATTTGTATTTCTTTTTACATGTGAAATGAATAAAGGGTATTTTGATTAACTGGTTAATGCTTAGCTCTCACTTGTTGGTAACGCATCCGTTGTTGTTCCGCCACTTATTTGTACGTTTTCCTCCTTGATAGGCTCGACATCCATCTTAGTGCTTTCAACTGCCATGTCAACATCTTTAGCAGTAACTTCTTCCTTCTTCATATCAGTCGCAATCTTGTCCATGGTCGCAACTTCTCCATTTTTTGTATCCATCGTGTCAACTTTTGCTTCCACAGCATCCCCAACTTTCCCCTCTTCTGCCTCCACCTTTATCTTACTGTCAACCTCAGATTTCACATTATCCAATTCATCCATAGCTCCTTCTGTTGGCATAGAGGGAGGGCGCGAGTCCCCTGCATCGCTTGACTTTCTCCCAGCTTTCCCTTTTCGTGCTCTCACTTTGACATCAACACTTCTGGCAGTGTCACCTTCGCTGAAAATTTTCGCCCGCGCCGCATCCCGGTGTTTCTCTGCCTCTTTTGTCAAGGCAAGGCGACGTTCTGTAGCAGCGTTAACTCTCGCGATTTCTTCTTCAATGAGACCAATCTGCTCCTCCAGCCTCTTGCACCTCTCTGAAGATTCACGCGGCTCGTCGGCGTCAATCTTTTCCCAGCTATTTTCAACAAATGGTTTCCCATTACTGTCTTCAAACGGAATCTCGCCTGCGGCTGCACGGAATGCAAGTGCCATCCCAAGCAGTCCTGAGGGATCGATGCTGGTCCCAGGGCCAAAAAGAGGGCCATTGAAATTTTTGTCGTCCATCGACTTGCGAAGGAGGAAGGACTTCACGATATTCTCCGCTCTTCCCTTCTTGTTCCGTACTTCGTTTGAGCTGATCTTCTTCTCGGCAGCCAAGTCTCTCTTCTTCGCTTTGCGCTCCAAATCCTTCAAACTCTTCTCGTGATCTCGGGATCTCTTCTTCCTTCGCGCTTCCACCTCACGCTGTCCACGCTTGTCGTCCGATGGAGTCTTAGTGGCGACACTGGTAGCGCCTTTGGCTTTCTTCTCCTTTTCCTTCTTTGCAAGGGCAGCGTTTTGTTTCTTGCGTGCTGTCGTTCTTTGCTTCGCTAACTTTCTACCAGCAATACTGAAGTCAAGATATCCTTCTGAGGCAAGCATCTCACTCTGCTCTTCAATATCAGATTCATTCTCGTGTTCAAGATCAATCTCATCCAAAGCTTCCGCTTCCTCGTCAGTCTGGCAGAGAACGTCATACGTGTACCCAGCATCATTGTACTCGTCCTCGTCGTCAGACTGGTCACCACACGTGTCATTGAGGTATGCTTCAAATTCTTCAAGAGCCCATTTCCCTTCTTCAAGCGCTGAGTCCATTTGTGCCGCATTGTATGACGTGCTACGCTTCTTCTTCGTGATATTACCAGCGGCATGAGCAACATTCGGATCGTCATTCGGGTCAAAATTTTCCAAGATTGCATTTTCTTTCACCCAAATAAATTCGTGGGATCCCATGAATTCAACAAGAAAATAACTCATTTGATCAGAATTCTTCTTGGTAAGACCTGATTCCGCCCTCTTCTTCGCTGCTCTCAAGTCATCCAACAATTTCTCTGGTAACCTTTTTTCGTTTCGCTCTGTAAGTGCTTTGTGCCAATCTTCCTTTTGTTCCTCTGGTGCCAATCTGTGCGCCACACAATAATGGTTAGAGTACTGTTGGGGGGAGGGGAGATAAGATAGAAATATGAATGCCCAGATCAAAAAATACTTACATGCCCAAAACAATCGCCGGCCAATACGGTTTGTGCCTACTTTCACGTGCCCAAATTGCCGCAGCCATACATCCCCAAATACTGGACTGATTTACGCCGCGACAACTCACTTCATGCACTGGAGCCAATACTTTCCCCAAAATACGATCAATCCTGAGTCCAATTTTCATTTTCTTCAAAAGATCATCTTCGAATACATCCTCCGTGTAGCACTTCTTCAGATCTCGGTGGAGTTCAAGAACAGTGTAGTCGTCCTGGCTCTGGAGCTTCTGTCCAATGTTGATGGTGAATTGCTTTACTGAATGTATGAACACAAGCACATCTCCGCTTGCATTATTTACATCTCCAAGAACGGCAGAGCTATCCAACTTGTCAACTAACCCCCCAGACGATAGTAATTTGTCGAGTTCGTTCACTACTTTTTGGAGACACTTCGAACTCAAGACTGTGCTAGACAATTGCAGCAATCTCTGTTTTCTAACCTCCAACCGCTTCTGATATGTGGCATGAACGTAAGAAATCCTGGCAGTCCCCGGAGGACGGGGCGGGGAGTCCGAGGGCAGCATAAATTCTATCCACAAATTGTTGAAAAAGTCGAGTAGATGATTCGCAATCGAAATAAATGACGGGATTGCGTTATCCTTGTTGCTAGGATGGGTGTGAAAATTTATGCAATTGGAAAACACGCGCCAGACATCGAGCTGGATTGCACGGGTGTTCTTGTATTCACGTCGACGGATTGCACGGCACACATGGCCTAGGTCCATTGGGTGGTGCACAATTTTGGAGTACAGTGTGATCATTTCTGGGTGTAAAAGTGACACCGGGCGACTGAACTCGGCCAAGAAGGGCACCTTGCAAAATTCGGTCATGAGAGCCTGCACATTTTCATACTCAGCGTCTGTAATGTCTGGAACTGAATCATCTAGGGATGGTACGCCTGGTTTGCGTCTGAGTACACTGGCTGTGGTGTCAGATGATTTTGTTGACTTTCTCCCCGTCGATGCTCTTGACTTTTTGGTTTTGCCACTCTCGCTAGCTTTTTTGGCCGGAGTTTTGCGTTTCTTTGGTGCTGATTTGGGTGTGTTTGCTTTGATAATATCCTTGTTACTTTTGACTGCAGCTGGTGTCTTGGAAGGGCTGATTGGCTTCTTATCCACTCCCCCATTAGTTTCAGGGGGGTCAACTTTCTCTGCCGATGTCGACAGTGACTTTTCATCTTGTTGGTGGGAGCTGGTGTTATTAGAGGACGTCTCCCTAGCAATAACTTCGAAGTTATTAGGATCTTCCCTGGCAAAATCTGAATACGACAAAGAGGGGTGCTGGCCTTGTTGTGGTTGTGGTGGCGCACCAAATCCTCCTCGAGTGGCATTATATTCCGCCTCCCGCATGTGCATTTCATTCATTAGTTCCATCTGCATTCGTCTACGTTCAAATTCCTGTATTCGGTTGTGAGCAGCTTGCTCCAACATTCGACTGCGCGCCTCATTTTCATAAGCCTGCTGCTGTTCGTGCATCTGACGCTGCTGTTGCAGATATTCAAGCTCCCGAAATCGTGCGTGGTAATCTGCACCATACATATCAAAGTATGCAGGTCCACCTGCTCCCGCCGTCGGAGCTGACGTATCGTAGGCATTGGCAAGAGCCATGCGGGCAGCGAAGGCGGCGGCGGCAGCTGCGTCCTGTGGAGAGGAGTTGTCTGCCGGGCTGCTTCCTATAGAAGACCGGCGGAATGCGTCGGAAGCGTCACCACCGTTGTCTCCAGGTTGTCCACCAGGCCACATACTGTTTGAATCGGAAGAAGCAAATGAAACGGTGGTGTTGAATTGTATGCACCTACTAACGATTCCTCGCCATTGTTACAAGGTTACAAACTGAGGAATGTGACAATCAAAAACAATGATGAATGACAGAGGTATTGTAGGTCCCGTGTCCCGTCCCAGGTTCCAGTCCCGACCCCCTGTCCCAACATGGTCCATCCGACGGGCGACCTACGGTGTATCCCACTACTGTGTATCCAATACAACGAACACTGTAGAGCCTAACACTGTCGATGAAGGCATGAGTAAGACCTACAGACAAATGAAAAAGTGCAGAATTGTAAAGGAAAAAGGGTCAAAGAAGGAGGATGACAACAATTTGGACCTGCCGCTCTCACACGCACCATATCGTATGTAACGTTGTGAATATGGCGACCCACTGCTTCTAGTGACCCGTCATAGATGGCCATGATAGTATAGAAGCATCTTTTTCACGGCTCAAGCATTTGTTGGTCGTATCGGCGTCGCTGCAACATCGTAGGTGACCTGATGAAGCATCTGAGACGGCCGCCAGCTCTACTCTCTAGCACCATATCGTATCTCACGCTGTGAATATGGCGACCCACTGCTTCCAGTGACCCGTGATAGATGGCCATGATAGTATAGAAGCATCTTTTTCACGGCTCAAGCATTTGTTGGTCGTATCGGCGTCGCGCAACGTCGTAGGTGACCTGATGAAGCATCTGAGACGGCCGCCAGCTCTACTCTCTAGCACCACATCGTATGTAACGCTGTGAATATGGCGACCCACTGCTTCCAGTGACCCGTGATAGATGGCCCATGATAGTATAGAAGCATCTTTTTCACGGCTCAAGCATTTGTTGGTCGTATCGGCGTCGCTGCAACATCGTAGGTGACCTGATGAAGCATCTGAGACGGCCGCCAGCTCTACTCTCTAGCACCATATCGTATGTAACGCTGTGAATATGGCGACCCACTGCTTCCAGTGACCCTTAATAGATGGCCCATGATAGTATAGAAGCATCTTTTTCACGGCTCAAGCATTTGTTGGTCGTATCGGCGTCGCTGCAACATCGTAGGTGACCTGATGAAGCATCTGAGACGGCCGCCAGCTCTACTCTCTAGCACCACATCGTATGTAACGCTGTGAATATAGCGCCCACTGCTTCCAGTGACCCGTGATAGATGGCCCATGATAGTATAGAAGCATATTTTTCACGGCTCAAGCATTTGTTGGTCGTATCGGCGTCGCGCAACGTCGTAGGTGGACGACCCACTGCTTCCAGTGAAACCCGTGATAGATGGCCATGATAGCATAGAAGCATCTTTTTCACGGCTCAAGCATTTGTTGGTCGTATCGGCGTCGCTGCAACATCGTAGGTGACCTGATGAAGCATCTGAGACGGCCGCCAGCTCTACTCTCTAGCACCACATCGTATGTAACGCTGTGAATATGGCGACCCACTGCTTCCAGTGACCCATGATAGATGGCCCATGATAGTATAGAAGCATCTTTTTCACGGCTCAAGCATTTGTTGGTCGTATCGGCGTCGCTGCAACATCGTAGGTGACCTGATGAAGCATCTGAGACGGCCGCCAGCTCTACTCTCTAGCACCACATCGTATGTAACGCTGTGAATATGGCGACCCACTGCTTCCAGTGACCCGTCATAGATGGCCCATGATAGTATAGAAGCATCTTTTTCACGGCTCAAGCATTTGTTGGTCGTATCGGCGTCGCTGCAACATCGTAGGTGACCTGATGAAGCATCTGAGACGGCCGCCAGCTCTACTCTCTAGCACCACATCGTATGTAACGCTGTGAATATGGCGCCCACTGCTTCCAGTGACCCGTGATAGATGGCCCATGATAGTATAGAAGCATATTTTTCACGGCTCAAGCATTTGTTGGTCGTATCGGCGTCGCGCAACGTCGTAGGTGACGACCCACTGCTTCCAGTGAACCCGTGATAGATGGCCATGATAGCATAGAAGCATCTTTTTCACGGCTCAAGCATTTGTTGGTCGTATCGGCGTCGCTGCAACATCGTAGGTGACCTGATGAAGCATCTGAGACGGCCGCCAGCTCTACTCTCTAGCACCACATCGTATGTAACGCTGTGAATATGGCGACACACTGCTTCCAGTGACCCATGATAGATGGCCCATGATAGTATAGAAGCATCTTTTTCACGGCTCAAGCATTTGTTGGTCGTATCGGCGTCGCTGCAACATCGTAGGTGACCTGATGAAGCATCTGAGACGGCCGCCAGCTCTACTCTCTAGCACCACATCGTATGTAACGCTGTGAATATGGCGACCCACTGCTTCCAGTGACCCGTGATAGATGGCCCATGATAGTATAGAAGCATCTTTTTCACGGCTCAAGCATTTGTTGGTCGTATCGGCGTCGCTGCAACATCGTAGGTGACCTGATGAAGCATCTGAGACGGCCGCCAGCTCTACTCTCTAGCACCACATCGTATGTAACGCTGTGAATATGGCGACCCACTGCTTCCAGTGACCCGTGATAGATGGCCCATGATAGTATAGAAGCATCTTTTTCACGGCTCAAGCATTTGTTGGTCGTATCGGCGTCGCTGCAACATCGTAGGTGACCTGATGAAGCATCTGAGACGGCCGCCAGCTCTACTCTCTAGCACCACATCGTATGTAACGCTGTGAATATGGCGACCCACTGCTTCCAGTGACCCGTGATAGATGGCCATGATAGTATAGAAGCATCTTTTTCACGGCTCAAGCATTTGTTGGTCGTATCGGCGTCGCTGCAACATCGTAGGTGACCTGATGAAGCATCTGAGACGGCCGCCAGCTCTACTCTCTAGCACCATATCGTATGTAAGGTTGTGAATATGGCGACCCACTGCTTCCAGTGACCCGTGATAGATGGCCCATGATAGTATAGAAGCATCTTTTTCACGGCTCAAGCATTTGTTGGTCGTATCGGCGTCGCTGCAACATCGTAGGTGACCTGATGAAGCATCTGAGACGGCCGCCAGCTCTACTCTCTAGCACCATATCGTATGTAACGCTTGTGAATATGGCGACACACTGCTTCCAGTGACCCGTGATAGATGGCCATGATAGTATAGAAGCATCTTTTTCACGGCTCAAGCATTTGTTGGTCGTATCGGCGTCGCTGCAACATCGTAGGTGACCTGATGAAGCATCTGAGACGGCCGCCAGCTCTACTCTCTAGCACCACATCGTATGTAACGCTGTGAATATGGCGACCCACTGCTTCCAGTGACCCGTGATAGATGGCCCATGATAGTATAGAAGCATCTTTTTCACGGCTCAAGCATTTGTTGGTCGTATCGGCGTCGCTGCAACATCGTAGGTGACCTGATGAAGCATCTGAGACGGCCGCCAGCTCTACTCTCTAGCACCATATCGTATGTAACGCTGTGAATATGGCGACACACTGCTTCCAGTGACCCGTCATAGATGGCCATGATAGTATAGAAGCATCTTTTTCACGGCTCAAGCATTTGTTGGTCGTATCGGCGTCGCTGCAACATCGTAGGTGACCTGATGAAGCATCTGAGACGGCCGCCAGCTCTACTCTCTAGCACCATATCGTATGTAACGCTGTGAATATGGCGACCCACTGCTTCCAGTGACCCGTGATAGATGGCCATGATAGTATAGAAGCATCTTTTTCACGGCTCAAGCATTTGTTGGTCGTATCGGCGTCGCTGCAACATCGTAGGTGACCTGATGAAGCATCTGAGACGGCCGCCAGCTCTACTCTCTAGCACCATATCGTATGTAACGCTTGTGAATATGGCGACACACTGCTTCCAGTGACCCGTGATAGATGGCCCATGATAGTATAGAAGCATCTTTTTCACGGCTCAAGCATTTGTTGGTCGTATCGGCGTCGCTGCAACATCGTAGGTGACCTGATGAAGCATCTGAGACGGCCGCCAGCTCTACTCTCTAGCACCACATCGTATGTAACGCTGTGAATATGGCGACCCACTGCTTCCAGTGACCCGTGATAGATGGCCCATGATAGTATAGAAGCATCTTTTTCACGGCTCAAGCATTTGTTGGTCGTATCGGCGTCGCTGCAACATCGTAGGTGACCTGATGAAGCATCTGAGACGGCCGCCAGCTCTACTCTCTAGCACCATA
Organism: Skeletonema costatum; assembly: GCA_018806925.1. NCBI lineage: Eukaryota > Bacillariophyta > Thalassiosirophyceae > Thalassiosirales > Thalassiosiraceae > Skeletonema > Skeletonema costatum. The sequence continues at coordinate 41,845 of JAHBBA010000365.1, read as the reverse complement.
TCGTATGTAACGCTGTGAATATGGCGACCCACTGCTTCCAGTGACCCGTGATAGATGGCCATGATAGTATAGAAGCATCTTTTTCACGGCTCAAGCATTTGTTGGTCGTATCGGCGTCGCTGCAACATCGTAGGTGACCTGATGAAGCATCTGAGACGGCCGCCAGCTCTACTCTCTAGCACCATATCGTATGTAACGCTGTGAATATGGCGACCCACTGCTTCCAGTGACCCGTGATAGATGGCCCATGATAGTATAGAAGCATCTTTTTCACGGCTCAAGCATTTGTTGGTCGTATCGGCGTCGCTGCAACATCGTAGGTGACCTGATGAAGCATCTGAGACGGCCGCCAGCTCTACTCTCTAGCACCATATCGTATGTAACGCTGTGAATATGGCGACCCACTGCTTCCAGTGACCCTTCATAGATGGCCCATGATAGTATAGAAGCATCTTTTTCACGGCTCAAGCATTTGTTGGTCGTATCGGCGTCGCTGCAACATCGTAGGTGACCTGATGAAGCATCTGAGACGGCCGCCAGCTCTACTCTCTAGCACCATATCGTATGTAACGCTGTGAATATGGCGACCCACTGCTTCCAGTGACCCGTGATAGATGGCCCATGATAGTATAGAAGCATCTTTTTCACGGCTCAAGCATTTGTTGGTCGTATCGGCGTCGCTGCAACATCGTAGGTGACCTGATGAAGCATCTGAGACGGCCGCCAGCTCTACTCTCTAGCACCATATCGTATCTCACGCTGTGAATATGGCGACCCACTGCTTCCAGTGACCCGTGATAGATGGCCATGATAGCATAGAAGCATCTTTTTCACGGCTCAAGCATTTGTTGGTCGTATCGGCGTCGCTGCAACATCGTAGGTGACCTGATGAAGCATCTGAGACGGCCGCCAGCTCTACTCTCTAGCACCATATCGTATGTAACGCTGTGAATATGGCGACCCACTGCTTCCAGTGACCCGTGATAGATGGCCCATGATAGTATAGAAGCATCTTTTTCACGGCTCAAGCATTTGTTGGTCGTATCGGCGTCGCTGCAACATCGTAGGTGACCTGATGAAGCATCTGAGACGGCCGCCAGCTCTACTCTCTAGCACCATATCGTATGTAACGCTGTGAATATGGCGACCCACTGCTTCCAGTGACCCGTGATAGATGGCCCATGATAGTATAGAAGCATCTTTTTCACGGCTCAAGCATTTGTTGGTCGTATCGGCGTCGCTGCAACATCGTAGGTGACCTGATGAAGCATCTGAGACGGCCGCCAGCTCTACTCTCTAGCACCATATCGTATGTAAGGTTGTGAATATGGCGACACACTGCTTCCAGTGACCCGTCATAGATGGCCATGATAGTATAGAAGCATCTTTTTCACGGCTCAAGCATTGTTGGTCGTATCGGCGTCGCTGCAACATCGTAGGTGACCTGATGAAGCATCTGAGACGGCCGCCAGCTCTACTCTCTAGCACCATATCGTATGTAACGCTGTGAATATGGCGACCCACTGCTTCCAGTGACCCGTGATAGATGGCCCATGATAGTATAGAAGCATCTTTTTCACGGCTCAAGCATTTGTTGGTCGTATCGGCGTCGCTGCAACATCGTAGGTGACCTGATGAAGCATCTGAGACGGCCGCCAGCTCTACTCTCTAGCACCATATCGTATGTCACGCTGTGAATATGGCGACCCACTGCTTCCAGTGACCCGTGATAGATGGCCATGATAGTATAGAAGCATCTTTTTCACGGCTCAAGCATTTGTTGGTCGTATCGGCGTCGCTGCAACATCGTAGGTGACCTGATGAAGCATCTGAGACGGCCGCCAGCTCTACTCTCTAGCACCATATCGTATGTAACGCTGTGAATATGGCGACCCACTGCTTCCAGTGACCCGTGATAGATGGCCATGATAGTATAGAAGCATCTTTTTCACGGCTCAAGCATTTGTTGGTCGTATCGGCGTCGCTGCAACATCGTAGGTGACCTGATGAAGCATCTGAGACGGCCGCCAGCTCTACTCTCTAGCACCATATCGTATGTAACGCTTGTGAATATGGCGACACCACTGCTTCCAGTGACCCGTGATAGATGGCCATGATAGTATAGAAGCATCTTTTTCACGGCTCAAGCATTTGTTGGTCGTATCGGCGTCGCTGCAACATCGTAGGTGACCTGATGAAGCATCTGAGACGGCCGCCAGCTCTACTCTCTAGCACCATATCGTATGTAACGCTGTGAATATGGCGACCCACTGCTTCCAGTGACCCGTGATAGATGGCCCATGATAGTATAGAAGCATCTTTTTCACGGCTCAAGCATTTGTTGGTCGTATCGGCGTCGCTGCAACATCGTAGGTGACCTGATGAAGCATCTGAGACGGCCGCCAGCTCTACTCTCTAGCACCATATCGTATGTAACGCTGTGAATATGGCGACCCACTGCTTCCAGTGACCCGTGATAGATGGCCATGATAGTATAGAAGCATCTTTTTCACGGCTCAAGCATTTGTTGGTCGTATCGGCGTCGCTGCAACATCGTAGGTGACCTGATGAAGCATCTGAGACGGCCGCCAGCTCTACTCTCTAGCACCATATCGTATGTAACGCTGTGAATATGGCGACCCACTGCTTCCAGTGACCCGTGATAGATGGCCCATGATAGTATAGAAGCATCTTTTTCACGGCTCAAGCATTTGTTGGTCGTATCGGCGTCGCTGCAACATCGTAGGTGACCTGATGAAGCATCTGAGACGGCCGCCAGCTCTACTCTCTAGCACCACATCGTATGTAACGCTGTGAATATGGCGACCCACTGCTTCCAGTGACCCGTCATAGATGGCCATGATAGTATAGAAGCATCTTTTTCACGGCTCAAGCATTTGTTGGTCGTATCGGCGTCGCTGCAACATCGTAGGTGACCTGATGAAGCATCTGAGACGGCCGCCAGCTCTACTCTCTAGCACCATATCGTATGTAACGCTGTGAATATGGCGACCCACTGCTTCCAGTGACCCGTCATAGATGGCCATGATAGTATAGAAGCATCTTTTTCACGGCTCAAGCATTTGTTGGTCGTATCGGCGTCGCTGCAACATCGTAGGTGACCTGATGAAGCATCTGAGACGGCCGCCAGCTCTACTCTCTAGCACCATATCGTATGTAACGCTGTGAATATGGCGACCCCCTGCTTCCAGTGACCCGTGATAGATGGCCATGATAGTATAGAAGCATCTTTTTCACGGCTCAAGCATTTGTTGGTCGTATCGGCGTCGCTGCAACATCGTAGGTGACCTGATGAAGCATCTGAGACGGCCGCCAGCTCTACTCTCTAGCACCATATCGTATCTCACGCTGTGAATATGGCGACCCACTGCTTCCAGTGACCCGTGATAGATGGCCATGATAGCATAGAAGCATCTTTTTCACGGCTCAAGCATTTGTTGGTCGTATCGGCGTCGCTGCAACATCGTAGGTGACCTGATGAAGCATCTGAGATGGCCGCCAGCTCTACTCTCTAGCACCATATCGTATGTAACGCTGTGAATATGGCGACCCACTGCTTCCAGTGACCCGTGATAGATGGCCCATGATAGTATAGAAGCATCTTTTTCACGGCTCAAGCATTTGTTGGTCGTATCGGCGTCGCTGCAACATCGTAGGTGACCTGATGAAGCATCTGAGACGGCCGCCAGCTCTACTCTCTAGCACCATATCGTATGTAAGGTTGTGAATATGGCGACACACTGCTTCCAGTGACCCGTCATAGATGGCCCATGATAGTATAGAAGCATCTTTTTCACGGCTCAAGCATTTGTTGGTCGTATCGGCGTCGCTGCAACATCGTAGGTGACCTGATGAAGCATCTGAGACGGCCGCCAGCTCTACTCTCTAGCACCATATCGTATGTAACGCTGTGAATATGGCGACCACACTGCTTCCAGTGACCCGTCATAGATGGCCCATGATAGTATAGAAGCATCTTTTCACGGCTCAAGCATTTGTTGGTCGTATCGGCGTCGCTGCAACATCGTAGGTGACCTGATGAAGCATCTGAGACGGCCGCCAGCTCTACTCTCTAGCACCATATCGTATGTAACGCTGTGAATATGGCGACCACACTGCTTCCAGTGACCCGTGATAGATGGCCATGATAGTATAGAAGCATCTTTTTCACGGCTCAAGCATTTGTTGGTCGTATCGGCGTCGCTGCAACATCGTAGGTGACCTGATGAAGCATCTGAGACGGCCGCCAGCTCTACTCTCTAGCACCATATCGTATGTAACGCTGTGAATATGGCGACCCACTGCTTCCAGGGACCCGTGATAGATGGCCATGATAGTATAGAAGCATCTTTTTCACGGCTCAAGCATTTGTTGGTCGTATCGGCGTCGCTGCAACATCGTAGGTGACCTGATGAAGCATCTGAGACGGCCGCCAGCTCTACTCTCTAGCACCATATCGTATCTCACGCTGTGAATATGGCGACCCACTGCTTCCAGTGACCCGTGATAGATGGCCATGATAGTCATAGAAGCATCTTTTTCACGGCTCAAGCATTTGTTGGTCGTATCGGCGTCGCTGCAACATCGTAGGTGACCTGATGAAGCATCTGAGACGGCCGCCAGCTCTACTCTCTAGCACCATATCGTATGTCACGCTGTGAATATGGCGACCCACTGCTTCCAGTGACCCTTCATAGATGGCCCATGATAGTATAGAAGCATCTTTTTCACGGCTCAAGCATTTGTTGGTCGTATCGGCGTCGCTGCAACATCGTAGGTGACCTGATGAAGCATCTGAGACGGCCGCCAGCTCTACTCTCTAGCACCATATCGTATGTAACGCTGTGAATATGGCGACACCACTGCTTCCAGTGACCCGTCATAGATGGCCATGATAGTATAGAAGCATCTTTTTCACGGCTCAAGCATTTGTTGGTCGTATCGGCGTCGCTGCAACATCGTAGGTGACCTGATGAAGCATCTGAGACGGCCGCCAGCTCTACTCTCTAGCACCATATCGTATGTCACGCTGTGAATATGGCGACCCACTGCTTCCAGTGACCCGTGATAGATGGCCCATGATAGTATAGAAGCATCTTTTTCACGGCTCAAGCATTTGTTGGTCGTATCGGCGTCGCTGCAACATCGTAGGTGACCTGATGAAGCATCTGAGACGGCCGCCAGCTCTACTCTCTAGCACCATATCGTATGTAACGCTGTGAATATGGCGACCACTGCTTCCAGTGACCCTGTCATAGATGGCCCATGATAGTATAGAAGCATCTTTTTCACGGCTCAAGCATTTGTTGGTCGTATCGGCGTCGCTGCAACATCGTAGGTGACCTGATGAAGCATCTGAGACGGCCGCCAGCTCTACTCTCTAGCACCATATCGTATGTAACGCTGTGAATATGGCGACCCACTGCTTCCAGTGACCCGTGATAGATGGCCATGATAGTATAGAAGCATCTTTTTCACGGCTCATGCTCTTTATTTGACTATCATTCGTGCTACATCCCTCGCAGGTGGACCTGGTGAGAGTCCAATTTGTGATGCCCGCCAGCACTACTCTAGCACCATATCGTATCTAACGCTGTGAATGTGGCGATCCACTGCTTCTAGTGACCCATTATTTTTGATTACGGTAGGATAAATGGATATCTTCCACTACTCATGCTCTTTGTTTACCATATCAGCCGTGCTACAACATCGTAGGTAGGTGACCTGATGAGGTCCACTTCGGGATGGCCGCCAGCTCTACTCTCTAGCACCCACATCGTATGTAACGCTGTGAATATCGCAATTAAACAGCTTTTAGTGACCCATAATTGGTTACTGTAGTAGAGAGATGTATTCCACCACTCATGCTCTTCATAGTAGTACCAGCTTTGCTTGAACTTCGCAGGTGACCTGATGAGGTTCTATTAGGACTGGCTGCTCGTTTTAGTGTTTTGTTCATCTTTCAGCAATATTACATTTTGTCTCGTTTGTGTTTATTATTTTTTGATAGGGTTGATTACATTTATATATATTGAGTCTTGCGTGTTATCAAGGACTACATGAATTATGATATTTCGTTGATGTTGTTGGTTGATGAATAGACATCTTTCATAGTATCAAACGTTATGCTCACTGTTCTGCATTATTTTGCGCTTCTCCTTCGTTTTCATTATCGGCAACATCTTCGCCTTCATCGGCATCATAGTTGTTGTTTTCATTTGCGTTGGCTTCATTACCGCAATTGCCATCTGCATTCGGCACATCATAAATACCTACTTCTACTTCATAATTGTGTAAAGTCATTGTTCCAGCTTGTTGCCAGCAGCGATAAGCAATACTGTCACATCGACCTGCTTTCATTGACTCCTTTCTTCGTGCCACACGGACAAGAGACAGCGGCACACATCCGCCAGCACATTCGAATGATTCCTCATCACTATCACCTTGGTAGACGATTCGCATGGGTTTGCACCCAAGCACCGCGGCACGTGTAAGTTCGTTTGAAATACCTCCGCTGGATGCAATGAGAACTATTGGAATCAAAGTAAGAAGTGTTGCCATCAATATTCCAATCAAGCGAGCGAGCACTTGATAGGCATTGATTGGTTTTCTGCGAACATAATGAACATTGAGCCCACGAGGCGTTGACGACGTAGCAGCATTATCTCCTTTCCTCTTCCTAAGTGAAGACCTTGAACCTAGAGGCTCCTCTTCGTCATCGTCATCAGCAAGAATACTTCTTCTCATCAATGGAGTATGGAAAACTTGTTTACCAGCGCCAACACTTGTGTCTGTCGATTCGTCGTCATTCCAACCTTCCTCATCAAATCTTGTTGTTGTTGGTGGTGGCGGTGGCACGACGTTTTCGCTGAATGCTAGATCGTTATTTATACTTTGACCAGAACTGTTGTGAGCTGCTCCGACCAAGAGAAGCAGAGCACATGATGCCCCACCGGCTGCAATTGTTCCAATCAGTGATGAATATGCTGATAACCAAGATAAAATGATTTGAAGCACCATCATAAAGAAAGGACTGTGGATATTGTATTGAATTCTCTTCTTCTTTTTTGGGACAACGGGTTGAAAGGTAAATTGTTCATTTGATGCAGTTGCCATCATGTTAGAACCATTGTCATTGTCATTGCCATGAATATTGCGGTGACTTTCAAAATCAGTCGCATCATCATCATCTTTATTTGACTCTGGAGCAAACAATTGTTGCATGATAGCCCCAGCCAACAAACCGGCCGTGCCCATTTCAGAAGCGGTAACGAGACGTCCTGGTTCTATAGCCATTGACCACACAGTTCCAATCAATGCGCTCACGAGGTACAACAGTGTGACAAACAAGGTTCCTCGTGTCCTCTCTAATCCAGTAATTGAGCCACCCACTACCGTTTTTGAGTGCCCATACCTGCAAAACTAGTTGCAAACACGATGCTGTTTCGAATAATGCCGTCAAAATCCTCCATATTTGACCTTTCGATAGAACTGGTATCAATGCACCAAACGCTGTCAATGTTCTTGCACCAGGTCCAATGAGAGGATTGTGTATTCTCCCTTCAACCGAGAACCAATACGCAGGGATATAAGTGCCCTCTCCATTCCAACTAGTTTCAGCCTCATTATCAGGATTTCTATAAGAAAGATATCTCATGAATAAATCATGTATTCCACAGAGCCCAATGTGGAAGCAAAGTGCACATGTCAAGAATGTGGAAAATGACAGTGGCGAGCGTGGTTGATAGTATGGTTTGTGAAAATTGGTGATATTCTGCCTGCGTGGAGTAAAATCATCCCCAGTGGGATGATGATTCATCATGTCATTCTTTTTTGAGCGCAACTGCCCAACCAAACCATGGAACCATCCACGCTTCTGAATCATCTTCCGTCGTTCTCTCCGATCTTCTTTTTCAACCTGTGATCCAAAGAAGCCTCCTTGCCATGGTAGTTGTTTCCTGTTATTCTTCCTGTTCCTCTGTTGTTGTTTTTGTTGATGTTGCTGTAACAAGGAAGTTGTTTCAGTAGGGAAGCCGCTACTTGCATCACTCTGCCTATCAAAAGTTGAGTTGTTCCAATTTTCATTATCAATTGATGGGACGTCATCATCATCATTCAAGTCTCGTATTGAGACAAATGTCCCATCTAAAGCTGATGCGTCTGCTCCGTAAAAGGACGAGTCTGGCATGTCATCATTGTTATTATTGTTCTCACGTAGCATTGAGAGAGTATTGGGCGGCTGTGGGTTGATTACACGTGCTGTATTGGCATTGCCGTTCATAACTCTCGCCGCCCTTCGCAGAAATGCTGGAGTGGCGTCAACATTATTGTTGGCGTCATGTTGTTCATGACCCAGTGCCGTGGTTCTTAAACTTTGCACCGGATATGGTGGCGTTTGAGATCGTTTTGGATCCTGGAAATGGACATGCCTCTCTTCATCATGTAAAAAATCACTAACGGCGACCTCTTCGCCCCCCTCTTCACCGCCGTCATCATCATCATCGAGAATGGAGGTATCAAAACCCGTCGAAATGGGAGGTGGCCTCTTCATGTTTGTCACTTCTTGGTGTTGTTGCGTGTCTGTAATCATCATCTCGTCGTCGCTACTGTCATCTTCATAGTACGACGCGACATTATCGACGCGATATACATCATCAGCAGGCATCATCTTGAGTAGTTCTCGATGACAGCAGTTGCTCCCACGAGGCTTTAGCACGTATCACAAGAGTCGTGTGGCAATGCTTTTCATTCATGTGGACAAAAAAGCAACGTCCGCCGGTCTCCTCTCTTTACTTTTTTCAAATGCTTTCTTTGCATGGGGAAGGCCACTCATCCACACCCCGCTTTCTTCTGGTCGTGCGCGCGGAGCTGATCCCAGCTTCTTGTCCATCTTCAACCTGCGGTCATTCCTTTGTGTGCTTTCTTTTGCCTCGATGATTCAACATGCGGGGGACGCAGATAGCCCCCTCTTTCAAGTTAGATTCACTTCACAAAGTTGAATACGCATTGGGAGTCCTTGAGCGCAAATAACCGGGGCATGGGGGAGTGATGCCCCCCATTCGAGACGAATTGTGTGTGCCTACCCAGCTGTGTCCTGAGGCTAATGACCCCAAGCAAAAATGGTTTTACAACACACAAATGCACACACCGAGATACCATCGCATGGTGCCGATTTCATTAAAATGATGAAGGAGACTCCAGGATGGTCATGGCGCTCGAGCCATCGACAACAACAGCAAACACCCAATAATCCTATTTTAACCTGGGCGAGCTTGCAGTTTCCTAGCACCTAAGAAGGAAGATGATGGCTCGAAACTTCGCCGCCGGCGCGGTAATGAAACATCTTCTTCAATATCAAAATCACGACCTCGGTTTGCTGCGCCGACCACTGCGTCCAGTCACCACTGTGATAATAGAGAGAATGGCACGTCATCTGCAAATAATAATAAAGATGAGGTAATAGTGCAGCGAAGACTGGAGCCAATCCACTCCTATCTTATGCTATCTACCGCCGACGGCGATGTCAACACTCGTAGTTTCGACGATCACTTAGAATCGAGCAATCACCCCTATACAATTGGCAACGTATCTATTCATAAATCATCACCTCACTCTTCCAACTATCAAGTGGAGTGTATGGGAGAAAAATTTACAGGCTTTCATAGAATACTTTTTGATGATACTTCATTTTACAAAGCAGAGGTGTCCCCCCTTGCTCGTGAATTTGTGAACAAGAAGCGGAATATTTGCATCATCGTTCATGGTGCTCATGGGACAGGTAGACGTAGGGCATTGTTTGGAGATCAGCGCAAGAATGAGGTCTTGGACAATAATTATATATCTTCATCACTCAACGAGTTGTGTGCAAATCCCTATCGTCGACGGCAAGAATCGGACGACCACGATGACAGTGTTAGCTCCATTGGAAGCCAGGGCGTTTCAGAGGTCCAAAACATCAAAAACAGGATAGACATGCAGGTTCGTCCAAAGGTTCAGATCATTCCTCAGGAAGTTTCTTTCTCAGTGGAGTCATCGTCTAGTCTCGGTGAGGAAAAGAGAGGTTCTTACAATTATGGTGCTCATACATTAAGTGATGCTGGCAAAAACACTGGAATGATACCAAAGTTGATGGAAGACATATGTAAAAGGCTATGTAAACATCATCCCCGATCAGGTTTTTGTGGTGGAGGGATACGTGGTGGAGATGTGCCATTAGTCATACCAAGCGAGCAATCATCATCGAAATGCCTCCTTACATCAAACATAAAAAACAACGACGATGCCAAGCAACCATATTCCAGATCCCACTCTATGGACACTACTGCAACAGGCAATGCGTACATAACTCAGGGAAACGATTCTTTCATTGGAGTACGTGTGTCTTGTTTTGAAATTGTGGATGACCTTGCATCGGGAGAAACTACAACACATGACTTGTTGAGTGAATGTGTGCAAACAGAAAAGTGGCCGGTAGCTGAAATAGCAAGCCATCCAAAGAAGCATGATCGTAGATACACTTATGATACGTCAATGAAAAGTGCCATTTCTTGGGGAGACGGAGAGCACAGTTCAGATGAGGAAGATGTTTCAGTCCATTTCGGAAAGAGCCAAGAAGAATCTTCTGCTGCCCCAATATCAAAGGATATTATACACGACCCTGCCACAGGAATAGTCTATGTAGAGAATTCTCTAGAGGTTCGTTGTTTAAGCAAATCGGCGATTTTGGAGTGTTTAACGAAAGCCGAAGAAGTACGACAGAGGAGAAAGAATGGAGAAGACGTCATGTTTGGAAAGCTTTCCCACACTGTCTACTTGCTTAGTATCGAGCATGATGATCAAACATCGTTAGGAAAGATAGCCTTGACACGACAAATTGTTATTTCTACTGTCGATGAGACTATGTCAAATTCAGCTTCCCTGGCATTGCATTCTTCATGCTCAGCACTCAATACGGTAACAAGACAGCTAGCTAATTATGTAGCTACACCGCCATCCCGTCGAAACGCTTTGACGCAATTACTAAGTGGTTGTATCGGTGGAAACTGCCGCACGCTGGTACTAGGGACTGCAGATCCTACTAATGATGACATTACTTTGCCAACATTACGTTTTGGGGAAGCGATTTCGTGGGTATACAATTACTGGACGGGAGAAGATGTCTTTGATACTGATAGTGATTCCAGTGACGTCGAATTGCCTGCTGCTGACAGCAACGTCGACTGTATCAAAACTCTCAACAACTCTCTTAACGACAGTAGCAAGGAGAAATCGACACCGGCGACAGAGACATCATCTTATCAAGCGATGGATTCACCGCAGTCAAACTCAGCCGAGGCGATCAAGAAGAAGGACAGAAGTGTCAGTTTCAGTAATGATTATGAAAACGACACACGAGAAATCCCTCAAATGCCGATGAATACACAATCATCAAACTCCCCTGGTAAAACCGAAGAGGACAGAGGGCAGGATCACTATGATGATGATTCTAGCTGGCGTGCTACGTTGGCCCAGATTGGCGACAATCTCGACCTTGTTCGTGCTAAAATGAAGCCTAAGAAGCCGCGAAAGACTGTCGATGACGGGCCATTGAAAGCTGACTCCAAAACATTAGAGCCTGCAAGTCTGGTCGAACTCCCAGATTATCCGTCTGCAGGTGGTAACAGGATTCAGATGAACAAAGCGAAAGATGACAAGTCAAATGAATTGCGGGCAGAAATTGAGGCACTGCGTCAAGAGAGGGACAGCCTGAGAAGGAGAGACAATGAAAGAGAACTAGAACTTGAAAAGGCGAGGGAAGATATTTTTCACCTGAAATTGCGACAGAGGGAGGACATGACCGTGGAAAACCGGCTGCCAACAAAACCTGCTGAGCCAAAGGCAAAGCAAATCAGTGAGGTCATAAAGGTGTGCTTTCGATTGCGCCCAAAGAACAAGCTGGAATCATACCGTCGGAGTACTATGTGTATTGATGCAAGTGAGAATTCACCCAATGTTCGCATTGATTCCTCTCTGTATGGCACCCACAACTTTTTCTTTGATAAGGTATTTGGGGAAGACTCTTCGCAACGGACTGTATCAGATTTCTTTACAGAACAATTTACAAGCAAGCTGTTGAACGGGGTGAATTGCGCTCTCATTTTAGCCGGAGCAAAGTCAAGTGGAAAATCACATAGTCTATTTGGTGAAATTCCGTCTGCTTCCAAAGCAAACGAGTGCTCTCTACTGACCACAGACGCTGGGATATTACCTAATATTGCCTGTGGTTTATTCCGCAAGATGAGGGCATCGAATAGCACGGTATCTTACACTGTCAAATGCTCATTTGTTATGCTCCACCTTGAAAGAATTATTGATTTGCTTAGACCTCAACCTTCTGAGACAGAGACAATATTTGCGAGCTATTCATCAGAAGGGTTGAAACTCGATGGCGCAACAGAATCCTACTGCTCCGAAGAAGAAGATGTCATGGATGTGATTCGCAGAGGCAAGTCATTCCAAAGTATTCTATCCGACGCAGTTAGCGCGGAGAATGACCTCTTCCACACGTGCTTCCTCCTAAAAGTTGAATCATCAGCCGGCAAATGTGCTACGCTGCTCCTCTCTGAAATGTTTGGCTTCGGCGCAACCAAAAAGTCCAATGCTGCGGGCTACCTTGCTGCTGGTCCTCATCAGAGGTCCTCGGCAGCTCTTAATCGTGTTGTAGGAGCCTTGACTCGAGGCGGTACGGCGGAAGTGCCATATCAATTATCAAAGATGACTTCACTTCTACGGGATGCTTTGGGAGGAAATTGCAGCACGACAGTATTGATTACTGCGTCTCCATGCAAAACTACGTTTACTGACACATTGGATGCAATCAAACTCGGACTGAAAGTGCGAAATGTTAGGAACACACTTAATCCTAACGCCGCGGAGACTGAAGATGCCCACAACACAGATGCAGATGACAAACTTCGCAGCATGATTCTTGATAGCCAGAGCAAGATGACACTTCTAAAACAGCAACATGAGAAAATACTACGAGAGAAACAAGCTACAGAGGATGCGTTGGCAGAAGAGCGGCAACGAATGAAGATCGTTGGTTTAGAGAAAGAACAAATCAATTTGGAACTCAAGAGAATGAAGCTCCGAGAAAAGAGGGCAACTGAATTCATCAAATGCTTGCGCGGACTGGTATCGCATGTCAAGAATGACTCTGATGACAGTAGGACGATGGCAATTGATCAAGTAATTGAAATGATTGGCTCTGATATTGATCTGGGTGACCTGGTTGATATAGATATTCTGCTTCAAAACGAGGGCTTCATTTCCAAAGACGAAGCTTCACTTGCTCCGGACGATTTGTTTAACAAGTTACTGGGCTCGGAGAGTAGTGAAGTGAGCCCAACTGATGTCTTCTCCGCAGGCGAAGGAATTATCGGCGATTCAAATGGAGTTCGCATTCTGCGTCGTGATATGCGGAAAATAGCCAAGGCAAATGTGGAGCTACAGGTATCACTCAAGAAAGAGAGAGAATTTGTGAAAAGCATTGTCAAGGCTGGTGACATTAACACCGACAAGCTTGCCAACGAAGCTGTAGCGATGAGAAAAAGCCGAGACAAAATGACTAATTGCGCTTTGACTGCTGTGAACAAGTTGAACGAAGTAAGTAATGTTTGTAGGCTTCCACATGTGATGGTATGATATTTCTGTCTTCTAACTTCCTTCTCTTCTTGCTACAGATCAAATCAACGAACAAGATGCTAACGAAGCAAGCTAAACTCATTACGAAGCACAACACATGTATCGAGGATTCGATGAAGGAACTAGAACTCAAGCTCAGAGCCGCTGAGGATGAGGTAACAAGACTGGAGAAGTCACGGCTTCGCCAAACAAATAAACTCGAAGCACTGACAGGATCTCTATTTTTTCATGACATGCAAACAACTTTATCAAAGAATACAATACGAGGAACTACACCAAAAGTTGAATAATGGAATAATGTAATTCATAATTACTCTTACACTCCGTTCCTAATCTAGACGATTCACAATGACAGGCTTGAGAGCTTCTCTTTAATGCCATCAACTTCCTTTTGCGCAGCACTGAGGAGTTCCTGCGGGTTGTTGCCACTCTTCTCCATCAGATCTTTAAACGCCTTTGATTGCTTATCAATTGCCTTCTTCTTCTTTTTCATTTGTCCTCCACTCACAGGATCACCATTTGCTAATGTGGTAGGTACACCTGATTCATCCCATTCTTTGAACTCATTCGTTCGGAACATATCTTCGGGTTTCACCATGCTGTTCTTCATCTTTTCACATTCTTTCTCGCGAGCGATGAGTTGCTTTTCCAATTTGCTAATCTGGGCTTCTTTCTCTTTAGCTGCTTTCTCAGCCAACTCCTTCGCCATGACCTCGGGATCTTCCAAGTTCCACATTGTTCCAGTGGGACGGTCTTCAAGGCGTACTCCGACTTTGGGGAGCACTTCATCTCTCAATGCATCACAAATTTGAAGGACGGTCTGAATAGCAGCTTTACTGTCGCCCCCCTTCGCAGCTTCTAATGCAGCATTACGGATGCTCTCGCGAAATGACACCAAGGTCTCAATGTACTGTTCACCACCACTGCTTGTGGCATTTGCATCACCACCTCCACTTCCAAATCCGAATTCATCTTCACCATCAATAACACCAAATATTTTGAGAATTTGTGTGACATACGTCGCAATCGCCCTCAAAAGAAGGACCGACGGCCGCACTTGAGGAAGACGCAAATATGTATTCGCTTCATTAATAACCTTCAGTAATGCCGACATTGCATCTTTCGTGTTGAAATTGTCCAACAAGCTTTCATGCACTGATTGACGAGCTGCCAAATATGCATCCGCCAACTTGTGATCGTGATCAGCCATACGCCAACCAACTTCTTGGGCCAAATAATCATCACGAACTAGAGCCTCAACCTCGCGGAAGAAGCTCTTGAACGCAGCCTCCTTACTACGAGCATCGTCTATGGTTTGATCCGAATAATTCATAGGTTGGTCCCATGCTTGCAACAAGAACATAATTCGCAATTGTCGTGCGGTGTTGTGTTCGAGAGCCTGACGGATTGTGATGAAGTTCTTGAGTGATTTTGACATTTTCAACCCCTGAATGTGCAAATGTCCAGTGTGAGTAAAGTAATTCACCCACTGGTTGCAACCAAAGCACGCCTCCGACTGAGCCAATTCATTATCATGATGGGGAAATTTAAGATCTTCTCCACCAGAGTGGATATCAATACGCTCTCCAAGGATATCTCCTGCCACAACAGAGCATTCAATATGCCATCCTGGACGACCAGGCCCAAATGGTGATTCCCAAGCGGGTTCACCCGGTTTACTCGCTTTCCAAAGTGCAAAGTCACTTGGATTTCGCTTCTCACTAGTTCCACCACCTCCCAGTGCACCCTCGCCCTCTGCCATTTCCGCAGCAGACGTAGCAGCTCCACCAGGACCAGCAGGATTCAACTTGCGATAGTTGTGTCCGGCAGCTTGGAATGAATCCAAACTCAAATAGACCGATCCGTTACTCTTGTATGCCAATCCCTTCTCTATGATGGTCTCCACAAAGGCAATAATTTGTGGTACGTATTCCGTCACACGAGTTAACACGTCTGGCTCTCGGATACCCAATGCAGTCATGTCTTCCATGAATTCACGTTCGTATTGTCTAGCATGAGCATTGAATACGGAGTGATCAGTGATGAGATGTCCCTTTTCCCTATCCAGCTTTTCAGCAATGACCGACTTGGCTGCTACCAATAGCTTGGCACGAGCATCCTTATTAGCCGATGATGAGGATGATGATCCACACAATTCCATAATCTTGGCCTCATCATTATCCAAATTTTTCCTCTTGACCAAATGCTGCTCCATAAGCCCCTCCTGCTCCGTCTTTGCCCTCGAATCTTTATTCTGCGTCGCCTCCTCAATCGCGGTGGCAATCTCCTCCTTCTTTAGATCACTCTTCGCCTTGGCCTCACCCAACGCCTCCTTTGCCAAAATGACCAACTTATCAAAATCCACACTTGTATCAAGTTCCAATTGCCGTATCAATTCATTCTGCCTCGCCCTCAAAATAATCTTATCATCAATATCCGTCGTATTAATCTGATACAACACATTATAATGAAAGTAATCCGTCATGACACGTCTCATAATATCAAACGACAAATACGTCCGAGCATGTCCCACGTGACTCGAGTCATATACCGTCGGGCCGCAGGTGTACCAGCGCACGTGACGTGCTTGCATGGGTACGAATGGTTCCTTTTTGCCCGTGAGAGTGTTGCGGAGGAGGAGTTGGCCGCGGGCGATGGGGTCGGTGGTGGCGATTTCGGGGGGATACCATGGGTGACGGTGGGAGGAGGAGTCTTCGCAGATTGGTTGGCAGAAGTTGCCTGTTCCGGAGAGCGACATTGTTGGGCGTGTTAGTGTTGGTGTTACTGGTGGTGTTGCTGGTGTGTGTATGTCAAGGGGTAGATGTCGTTAGCGGACGGAAATGGGCCGCGGCAGCAAAAGCAGCAAGTGATCTTTTCTTGGAGGGAGGAGAGAGGAGAGAAGGAAAGAGACTGACGGCGGTCAGACATGAACAAAAGAGAAGTGATGGTGAAACTGATTGCCCCATTTCATCGGCCAACTAACGAGTAACGAGGCATAGCAGTGTATTTGTAGCCAGAGCTGGAGCGGAAGGCATTGCTACCAAGAGGCCAATGCGCAGCAGAGCAGCAGCAAAGATGGGCAGGCCGCGGCTTTGCAAGTATTTCATTCTTTTGTTCCTAACATTGGTGTGGCTCCATCCAACAGTGACCAGCAGTGATGATAATGATGATAATGGTCATCGGGACGACAACAACACTCCAACAATAATGGGCTTGCAGGTTTGGGATACAGCATCGTCATTCAATCAAGCTCTGGAAGGTGGGAGGCTCATTCTTGTTATAATAACGTCACCGTGGTGTGATCGAGGCGATGTGTTGGAAACTTTGGGTGCTCAGGCAGCCAAAAGGATTGATGACGTTTTCACTAGTGGGCAGTAGCAGTGGCAGTGTTGACGGAGGCGAATTAGCGTTCAACTCTGCATCATTGCCAAAACCTGTAATTGGATTGCTATCTAGCGAAACTGCAAGTCGTGTACTATTAGATGGTCTCGGTCCAATCACTTATTATCCAGCACTCAAGTTTGTAGTATCCTCGTCACACAATGCTCTGTCAATGATGGAGTGAAACAACAACAACAACCACAACAACTTTACAACAATCATAATGATGATGAGATTGACGAGACAAAGATATGGGACTACATTGGTCCAAGGGAAACTGCAGAGGATGTATCTGATTCCATCATGATGTATTGGTATAGAAATGTAGTCTCGTCACATATTTCTAGATGTGAACTGAACAAACGAAAAACAGCAGCAGCAGCGACAACAACAACCAAATCAGAGACGGACACGAGCAACAACAATAACAAGCACAATCCACCTATATTCGAGTTTACATCTCAGATTCAACTGGCATCATTTTTGGAAAGATATGGTGAGCAACTTTTGCGGCCAGCACAGGCAAGATACCAACATGAAAGTGCATTTGAGAAAGAAATGTTCGAGTTTTACACTGGTCTGCAAAACACGGATAGTTCAATTGGTGGAATGTTTCATTCATATCAACTCTTTAAGTGAGGATGAAGTTCGAGAGCATGATGCGCACATATACACGCATGAGATTGATCCCTACATCCTATTTGTCCAATGTCGTTTATCGAAAAGAAAATCATTGGAAGAGGATCAGTCAACAGAAAAACGAATATTTGAAGAATTAACAGAAGAAATGATGCATCGTAAAGACGTTGCATTCTTTGCGTTGGAAGCAGTCAATGCAAAATCATGTAGTGGATGGTTTCCGAAGATGTCCGATGGAGCTATTGCTGTTATACGGGTAAAGAGAGGCGTTGATTACTCTATCACAACGCTAGAGACGAGTCATACTTCGGATCGATCATTTTGGGATCAGCGACAGAAGCGTGTCATTCATAACATCACAACTGATTGGAACGATGTGAAACGGAGAACCCCTCATGCGTTATTCATTCCGACGGAGTATTCAAAACAGGAAGATATTGTGTCGAACCTAACCAAATTTGCAGTCATTCACACCACTCCGACAGTGATGTGGTTTGATAAGAGTAGAGTTGCTCAGCTTGCATTTCCAAAATATCGGACAATCCACGCAGTGCTATTCATTGATATGGCATTAGGACATGAACGCTCAAAGTTACCAAGTTCTACCAACCACGTTCAAAATGGCTGGCCAGAGAATCTTGCGCATTCCCCCGAGACGGAGCGCTTGCTTTTGGATCAGCAGAGGGCCATCGAGATGTTTCACAATGCAGCACTCCAATATCGATCACATCACAGAGATGACGACGTGGTGTTCTTAATTGTACCTAGTTCAGAGACTAGAATCCTGACCACGTTTGGAGTCGATCTTTGGACACCTCTTGATGAAGCATTGTTTGGTGGAGTGGAAGAAAAGAAGAGTAAGAGCTCTGAAGAGGGAATAGATCATTCCACTACTTGCAGGAGCGAGTCTTCGCCGATGATGCCAATAATGGTGGTCACTGACGCCTCTGAGCGAATAGGAAAGCAGGCACGAAGATATTACCTATGCTCTGATGACATTTTTGCTCCATCTGATGCTATGGTTGAGCATGGTGGAGCAATGAAGTCATTTATTGACGAGGTTTTGGATGATACCGCTGTGCAATTTGTTCGATCAGAACAGAGACAAGTAAGTACAGAACACATCGCCATGAAGTCAAACGTCACTGTTGTGACCGGGAACACATTTCAAAGTCTTGTCATGGAACGCGAAGAAGAACATACAATGCTCCTAATGAAACAATCCACTTGTGGGCACTGTAAAAGATTCTCAATATTCTGGAATGAGTTTCAGACCATCATTCAAGCGTTGAACTGGAGCAGCGTGATCAACGTCTGTAAGATCGACGTCTCAAAGAATGATGTGCCCCATCCTCAAATTGATGCATTGGATCTCCCTTCTGTGTATTACTTCCCTGCAGGGTCGAAAGAAACTCCAATAGAGATGACACCAAAATACGACAAAGATAGCATTGATGCTCAATACCAATACGACGAAGGGCTAAGTTGGGTTACAAGCGGCTATGATGTTGTTGAGTGGATGATGAAGCAAGGCAAATTGGATTTGGAACTTCTGATATCATTAGACGCAAACAAAGCTAATTCTATCGAAGAGGATATAACAATATAATAAACATAACTGATCTACGCTAATTTATCGTGTTTCCATTATTGTGGGTTCGCCATTTGCGTAATGCGAGCCACTCTTTACGGAGGTGGTGGACGTCTCGGAGCTACAACATCATCGGTTAGGAGAGTACCATCTCAAGGCGAGAGGAAGGGCAAGTTGAAGAGAGATGAAGAAGAAGAAGATGATGATGATGACGAATTCGTTGACGAGGGCGACAGTGGTGATGAGTTCTTGGCAACTAATGCAAAGACGGCAAAGAAAACGCAAGACGGCAAAGCGGGCAAGGCGACCGCAACCAAACAAGGAGAATGAATGCCGAATATAGACTTTTCCTTGGTATTGGTATGCTTGTCAGCGCAGTGACAGAAGCAGTGAATATCAACGATAGGCACTTAATTTATTATGCGGCTACGTATTGACTGCTGTACGGAACCTGCCGCCTCAGCAGACGGAATCTTTTTGGGGAGAGAACAGCTGTCATCCAGCCACAAGAGATCGATGGCAAGTTGGACGTGGGTCGTCAAACGTGGGTCTAATGGCGATCTCGGCATAACTAAAGGGACCATTATTAGCTTTCGCTAATGACGGTTTCAAATGGCAGAGCGAGACAAGGGAGGCTCCATTGTGGCAGTACGCAGCAGTGGAGAGTCTTGACTCGGAGAGCAATTGCACTGAGCGGAACTGTATTGGAGGTAATGTGTCCCGGTCGACGGGTCACGACCAGGTATAGAAACTTTCCGTGTTGAGTTTTGCGAGATTGCGAGCTTGCCATCTGTCCCGTGTTGAGAATTTTTTGGTTCGGTGCGGTCTGCAGGTGTTGCATACTGAGTTTTGGCGCCGTCATCTGGGGGCACATGGACGATGTGGTTGTCTGGCCGTTGATGCGGTTGGCTCGTGAGTCTAACTCGATATTGGGCCTTTTTTGACATTAACCAGGCATTGATAACTGAACCTTTCTACGGTCGTTCAATCCCAGTCCTAATTTGATTCGGATATCAACGCTCGCCAACCCACTCCTTGAACAATCATAGATGTTGTTGCAGGAACGGTTTAGCAGATGCTCTGCGGGTGCTGCTTGCTCGACGTAATTTACACTTCCGAAAGTCGTCGTACAACACAGAGTGAACTTGATTGGCACGGCCATTCATGGTTGGGCCACAGGGTCCCGCGACTGAACTTGTCGTGGTAATATCCCTTCTCTTGTTGAGAGGACGTTTCCCAGAGAGCTCTTTAGGGCAAATGAGAGGACCACTTCTGTGGTAATCCATACATACCAGCCCGAATTCCGACGTAAAACTATATCGTCCGTCGGTAGAGCAATGCTTGCGGAGGTTGTACTCGTGCGATAACTTCATTGGGAATGTCGCTCAATTTGAGCTCGATGTATGGCGTAGCGCTGCAAGTTGGGCGATATGCGAATAGAAGATGGCATTGCTTGATAATCTATTCGTCATGAAACGGCGGCCCACCAGCGACCCACGGACCACCGACTGCCCGGCATTCTTGGTGGGATGCTGACGCTTATTGAAGAGTATTTTGGCTAAGGAAGAGCTCCGCTGTAGGCGTTGCAAACTTCACAATGGATAATTGATGAGATTGCCCCCAACAGTGAGAGAGCGTAGTTCTATTCACGGCTCGTTTCCTACTTTTCTCTGGTCGCCACTCTTACAGACCAAAATGTACCATAGCTAACATCTTCGCGGGCGATATGGAGGCACCTTTGCTCTGGGAATGAAGGACGATGGTTGTTGGTACCCTTGAGCGCGACCCTCCGATGGCGCTTGGGCTAGTCGACCACAACACGTTTGCTGGAAGGAGAAATGATCCAATGCTGGCCCCAAAGCGTTGGGATGTTGCCGGAGCTGGCGGTACTATTAGGAAGCTTGCCGGTGGTTGGGATCAATGACATTGTATTTGCGGAAAGACGGTGCGTTCCTCGGCAAGGATGTTGTAAGGCTGAGGTCAGATTACTAGCGCCCGTGAGATGATTTGGAATTGGATTATGTTTGTGCCTTCACGAATACTCTTCTTCCAGTGAGTCTAAGGCGAAGAGGTGCGTTGGGCACGATGTTTCGGAGTTTAGCGGTAGTAGGAGACTGGTGTGCGCCGCTGGTCTTGTGCGGGATTGGTGCAACATGTTTCGATTGCTGATATCTCCGGAGGCTCTCATCTCTCTTATGGAAGTGTGTTGTTCGGGGTGTATAGATGTAGTAGTGGCGGGGCTAGAAGCGGCTCTGAAGTCAGAGAGTTAATTTCTGCAAGGGAGATACTGGATTTGTAGGAACATGAACTTGACTGCTAGGTGACGTTGAATCAACATCACAGCGGCTTGATGTATTGTCAATGCTGTTGGTATTTGTTCTCGACTGCTGACCTGATTCCACCCTTGGAGGTGAATGACTCGTTGTTTCCACCCTTGGAGGTGAATGACTTGTTGTTTCCACCCTTGGAGGTGGAGATGACGGCTCTTCGCAGGAACATATTCTTTTTCCCAGCTTGATGGCGATTCATTCCTTGCAATCGATGAAAACATTTCACTAAGAGCTTGGAGTCCACGCAAATTCTTGTCACCTGTCCAAGTAGCTTTCCGCTGGATCGTCTTCGCTAGTTTTTGTGCTGCTGTGATGACTAAATCGGCATGTGTGACTTTTGGCTTCGTAATGTAGTGATGTTTGAAGAAAACTGTTTCGCCTATGCGCTCGGATGTTCGTTTCCTTGACGAAGATAATGTGACTTCGATAATGCTCGCTCGATGTCCCGAGGGACAACCTTTCTTTGCATGTTGCCCCCATGATGGACGATTTCCTGCTGCTTCGTGAATGAGGACTTCGCATCCAAGAGGAGCAAGCGGCTGACGGTTGTAATCAAAGGTGCCAAAAAGTGCTTGATGGGCTGATACAGTTGGGTAGGCATTGGATTGTCGTAACAAATTCAGCGTGAGCTCAGTTTGAGGAAGCAACTTGTGCCACAAGTTCAAAGGAAAGGAAGGAGGAAGACCGCTCAGAACGGAGATGAAATGCTGCTTGAAGTTCTTGATGCTGGTTTCAGCAATGTTTCTGCGGTGGCAGTGCGGTGGAACGAGTTCATACTGGCACGTCTTTTCGATGAGATCCTTCATTGCCTGTGAACACTCATTATCGAGCACATGCTTCTTGATTTCTACTCCTGCCCCTCTTCAACCGGCCGATGAGTGCCAAGTACGCCGCTGCATCTCGGCATCCTTCTTGCTCTTCATTGCCTCAACAAGGATGACATTGCTATCGATTTCCAGCATAACCATCAGGTAACGGTGTCCGCCTCTGGAACGCACAGGAAATGCTACTTTTACATCGTTCTCGTCATACACCTCCACACCTTTACCTCCTGGCCGAAAGATAGTGACATAATTGCTATCTGCCAGTCTGCTTATACTGACGAGGGAGTTCTTCAACTGAGGAACTATGTCCGCCTGTCGAGCTTCTGGCCGGAGTTGAGTCATTGGGAGTACCGCTTCAACTGTTGCGGTCATTGGTTGCCCACTAGCTGTACCGATTATTTTCTTTGACGGCACACCTGTTGACACAAATCCTCCATCTTCCGTACCGAAGTGATTTGTAGCTCCCGAATCTATTATCCCTGTTTTAATACCGATGATCTCCTTCGTTTTGCATAAGGCGACACTTGCTGAATTGGCCATGTCGTTGAATTTGTGCCGAAGTGAAGTTAAAGAATGGAAGATGCCATTGGGCGGAGATTTTGTTGCTGCGGTGGGGACAGTTGACGTGGTGGGGACTTATTTTGTCTCTCTTTCCTCGCCGAGGAGTCACCTTGAGAATGCCTTTAAGGATTTGCTTGTTTTGGTATTTGGTCACACGGTAGTCTAGCACATCTTGTGCTAATGTGCGATGGAGGTTGTTTCGATTGGATAAGACAGTGAGTTCGTCATTTAGCGCCTTTCGCTCCAATTTGACGAGACGTGCTGCGTCTTTGCGTTGTTTCCGTCGACTACGCATTTGGTCTTTCCACTGGACGTGCTTAATGGTTGGATGTGGATCGGGTGGATCAGGAGGTTCTGCTTGAACGCGATTATTGATTGTTTTGGCAGACTCTGCTAGTACATTATATGGATTTGGAGTTGATAATTGATCGATGTTTAATTCGTAACGCTTAGGTAGGACTACGCCGATCACCCATTCTAACTCTTCTTCCATAGGGTTTAATGCACTTGCAGGCCCGTCAGACCTTCAGGGGTCGGCTTTCTTCCATCCAGATGGGACCTCCCCGGAGAAGTTTGGATGCCATAACATTTCTCCTCAGCAATGTAAGGATGCCAGCGGTTGCAATGAGGACACTGCTTATTCATCTTCCTTTGACGTTCATGGGATCGGGAATTACGCCCATTCTCTTTCTTCAACTTCTCTACTTCTTGGGTGAGTTCTTCAATCCTTTTCGTAGCAGCTGCGGTGCTTGAGGTGATACGATTGCTCGTACTTGTGGGGAAACAATGCAGTAAGTTTATTGTTTTATCCATTACATTCTTCTGTTTGCGCATTCTAACATTCAATCATCCTTCACACGCAGGCAACAAATATGTATATGTGACGGACATTCTGGGGTTGATGCGAATGGAGTGAGGGCACAGTGTTCTATTGTGGGATGTTCCCATCCATCTCATAAGGTCTTTTGGCAGATGCAAGGCAGTAGGATCTGTTCTCATCTTCTTTGTGGTTCTCATTTCAATACTGCCTTTGGGTCTCTATCCATGAGCAGCAGGAGGCCCAAGTCAATCTCAGGAAGGAGAAGAAAGCAGAACTTTGCCGTGCGTAAGATGGTTACTCAGAGAAATGCCGGCAAAAAATATTCTGATATGGCTCACGGTCTGTGTTTGGACAAGGATACGGGATTCATGTTCTTCCTCCCCCAAAGCAAGGGCGGGGGGCTTGTCTGTTTGGACTGGTTTGCATTCACGCGTGTTACTGGTATTAAAGCAGTAAAAGGACAAACTGCAGAGCAATGTCTTTACCGGGTATTTTCATACGACTATGGGTTTGTAGCTGATGGAAATATGATGTGTCCACCAAAGCCTGGTGTCAGACCAAAGCTGAAGAATGGGGCATTAAATGGACCGGTAGTCCATTACCATCCGGGATTCACTGCATCCAGTGCACCTCCTGGGTTAACCGATGCAAGGAAAGCAGCTCAAAAGGCTAAACTTCGTAAGGCTCGTCAGGCTCGTAAGGCTCGTAAATCCGATGAGTCTGATGAGTCCGATGAGTCCGATGATGATGAGAATTAGATATTTGAGTCGTCTCAAAACAGTTTGAATACTGCGGCCATTCTTGGAGATGGCGTGCAAGTACATAAATCGTCGCTGATGAACCTAGCTTAGCGACTACTGAAATAGAATAAGAGGTCTAACATTAGAAATACGTTACATATAGAGGATAGAATCGTTTTGCTTGGTCTAAACCTTATTCGGGTAAAGCTGTTGTTGTTGTTGTTGTTGGATGGTGATTGTGGATGTGCACCACTCGTCGAGCTCTCCGATGATAACCCATAATAGTGTCAAAATGAGAAAGAAGGGCAGCCTGTCGTTCCGCATCGATGCCTGGTTTCGGTGACTTCGAACGTGACAACGAAACTGGTGGGATACCAAGATTATCGCGAAGATTGCAGACGGTGGTAAGCCTATCGTTGAGGCTTCTGAATGCATCACTCTGCGGCAGCAGCATTAGTAGCCCATAGCAGCTTTTAAGCAAAGGAGCGTGATGAGGGGATTCCACATCCAACAGCTGTAAGCGAAGGTGAACAAATACTGGACTTTCAAGTAATTGTACCAGTTTGTCAATTTGCATCAGGAAACCAACTGAAACGTCTAGCTCTGAGAACTTTTGAACCAAATCAAATGCAACCTCATAAGCACGGGCGAGAAGACAAAATGAAAATGTGGCCACAGGAGAATGGCACCAACATTTGAACAGTGTATCGAAGAGATCATCCGCATTCCCGTCTTCCTTTTTAATGACTTTGTTTCCATCAGACATACTTCTATCAAAAGCTTTGGAGAGTAAAACTCGAAGACCATGAAGCTCACTGGCTGTCAGCAGAATAAGATTGAGAGTCTGTACCATTGTTGATACGAACTCTAACGAGAAAAACGATAGGGTCCTCCACTTTACCTTCATCTGTCGAAGGGCCGTTTTCCGTGTCATCTTCTGTCTCTACACGCAATCCTTTTTCCGGAGTAAGCTGGCACGAAGCCGAGAGCACTTCAGCCATCAGCATGTACACACTCTCGGCGTCAAGGAGGACGCAGAATTTTCGAACCACTAACGACCCTCGGTTTTCAAGCAGCGCTCTATCCTTTGAGAATAAACCCAGGACTGCATTAATTACGAGCTTGAAATGCTTTTCGT
Source organism: Skeletonema costatum (assembly GCA_018806925.1). Classification (NCBI taxonomy): domain Eukaryota; phylum Bacillariophyta; class Thalassiosirophyceae; order Thalassiosirales; family Thalassiosiraceae; genus Skeletonema; species Skeletonema costatum. The sequence goes on along the minus strand of JAHBBA010000365.1, from coordinate 16,117 downwards.
CCTTTGTCCCTCTGAGAAGTCCATAATGCGCTTCGGCTTTATGATCATCATCCAAATTGTCAGGATCATCAATTGGACCACCCCCATCACCCAACGATATTCTGGCCAACACTTGCAGGGTAAACAAGACGACGGAGTCGCTGGTATCCGAGAGAGTTTTTAACAACACTTTCAACAGTTTAGGGACAAACTCCGTCATGTCCCCACGCCGTTTTTCCAACAACATATTGATCCACCTCAAGGAGGCCATTTTTGTTGGCACATCATCTTTTGTCATCAATTTGTCAGTCAGCGTTTCGAGAAGTGGAGCCAATTGAAAATCTCCTTTTGTATCACGCACAAGAGAGATCAAGTTCGCATTGGTTCGCTCTGCAACTATGCAAATTTGCTCCTCCGAGTCAGATATACAGTACAGAATGGCGTCTAAGACCTCGGAATGGTGGGGCAATAACGCATCTCCTCCTGAGTATGGATGGTGAATCAACTCTTCAATCCATGTAATTGCTGTTAGCCTATTGAGTCGATCTTTTGACATACACTGGTTTACCAAAATAGAAACCAAGGGACCAAATTCCAAAACGGTGGAATGACGAACTTCCTTGAGAAAGTCTGAGAGTGCTGAATCTGCAGCCTGTCGAATCTCCCGGTTGGAATCACTCAACATGTTGAACAACCCATCCAGAAAGTCTGGCAGGTAATCAATCATGCTAATATCTGGGACAGAATCCAACACAGTAATCCAACCAACCAATAATTGTCGTATATAAGGATTCGTTCGTCGAATATATGTCTGCAACAATGGTAGAAAATGCTCCACATGAAATGTCTCACTCTCTGTCACGATATCCTTGACCAGTCGATCCAGTAAATTAGCCCCATTCTTCACATCAACATCCACATCAGCAAACAACTTGGTCAACCCATCAAAAATCTGATTAAAGTACCTCAAAATTGATCCCCGTGCCACCTTGGCAATATTGTACAAACTCTCACACGCATAATACCTGACACGAGACTCTGGATCATCAAAACAATGCAATACTGGAAACAACAATCCTTCCAGATGACTTCGTGTATTCCCCATTAAGCCAATGGCCGTGGCGGCAATACCAATCAAGCCGCCCTTTCTGTAATTGGCGTTCATACTAGTGCAAAAGTCTTTGGCTAACACGGAAATGATCGATTGGATCATTGGTACGTTGTGCGCCTCGGATAGGGATTTGACAAGTTGTTCAATTTCCAAAGCGGCATTTTTGCGTTTATCATATGATCGATCACCGAGTGAGCGTTGTACAATGGGAGGGAGGGGTGATTCTACTGAGACTAGTACGGGGCCCGATTTGGATGTTGAGGAAGATAACGACGGTGGGATCTGTTGTTGCATCATTGCAGCAGAGGATGACATGGGCGAGGAAGTTGGAGAGTGAGCCGATTTGTTATTCACGGGTGCTGGCTTCTTTGGAGGAGGCGGCGGAGGAGGATTTGGATATTGCTGCTGACGAAGAGTATTAGTTTGTGGTCCTGAATTTCTTTGAGCTACTGAATTAGTTTGTGGTGCGGTATTTCTCATCTGAGCTACCGAGCTGGAAGCCCTCTGCTGCTGCTGCCGCATGGAATTCTGAGCCATGCTAACGATACTAGTAGATTGCTGACGACGAGATGATGCCGTCGAGTTAGATCCAATGGATGAGGCAGCAGATGCCGATGAAGAATCAGAGGTGTTCCGCACATGTCTGGGTGCCTGCTGCTGATTTTGTGCCGTTTGTGCCGCCTGCATCCGCTGCCTATGTCTGCGTTCCCTCTCTCGGCGCATCCGCTCCGCCTTGCTGGTCGATGCGGATTCGCCGTCCGTTGCTTTTGAATTGTTCATTGCAGATATTATTTATCTGATCCCAAAGATATATGAAGATATCAAAGCGCCGACAACTTAATCTTCATGGCAACAATGCACAATGCACTTGAAATTGGCCCGGTTTGGTAAGGTACCTCTCCCGCTATCTTCGATCTATGGTACCATACGTCGAAAGTAAAGATGACTTTCGCATAGTCCGTCATGAAGACGTGAAACTTTCATCTCTACTTGCTTGAGCCTTTGTCAGCTCATAAATAAAGCAATCAATACTTCAATCAACTACCAGTCTACTTTATCACTCATCCAAACAAACTAACAACATGCGCACTCGTCAACAGACAGCAGCAGCAGTGCGGCGATCTCCTCGTCGCACACCCAGTCAATCAGGTCCACCTTCCATTTTGCGCTCCGGTCAGCAGCGGAACAACATCCGCAGAGTCATGTTCACCGCAACATGTACGGCTCAGCCGTTTCACCACACTCTAGCACCGGAGAGTGTGCTGGTGGCGTACGACGAAGAAGTGACGGAGATTGAGTTACCTCACGTGGAGGAAAGGCAGGCCCAAGAAGAGGAGGAAGGCGTGCAATTCGAGGATGCTGGCCATGTGCCAGAGGAATCGGTTGAGCAGCGCAAGAGGACAGCAATGGGGCGTGAGGTAGCAGGACTTGCGAGCGACCTGGGAGTGTACTGGAGTGCGGCAGCTCCCCGTCGGTTACGGAGGAGCAGGCGGTCGACAAGAGCGCCGGAGCGCTTCGTTCCTACCTTCTAGGCATGTCTGTGGGATTCAATGTGTTCATATTATATGTCTTTTCGTGCTTCAATCCTTTCATATATTTGTCTTGACGTTCTTTCGTTCTATCTCCGGTGGTAGTCTGATCAGCTCGAGCCGGAGGTTCTCATACTAACGTTGCTTCTTTCGTTTCCTCTCTATTTTCAGGTGACTTATATCATTTACCACTGCTTACTAACCTTTGTTTGTTGCGCTTCCTCTTTCCTCTCTACTTATAGGTGACGGGACAAGTCGGTGGTTCTCCTCGCCTCTCTCAGCCTGGCCAGCTAGAGGGCGGGATGGGTATCGTAAATGTGTATCGTTTTTGTACATTCGGCCAGCTTCACTAACACTCACACTAACCCCTCTCACTCACTCTGACTCTCTCCTCTGCGGATTGTTTGTTGATTGTTTTGTTTGGCCACGTCATCTTCATCACCCCCATCAAACCTCCTCTTGATCCGATCCAACACCTCCATTCCAACAACCCCTTTAATGTCCGGAATTGACTTTAAACTACGTCCGGAACGACCATAAACTTCTTAACTCTCGAACGAGGATAACTTTCATCACTTGCGGAGGGGAGCTCGCTGAGCCACGGTCGAACTAGGGGTTGGACGTTGTGGGCTCGCTGAGCCGTTGTGGAAGGCATCGGTTCAGAACCATGGGCAAGGACCGGGCATAGTTCCCAGGCAGAAATCTTGGGGATTTCGCTAATCCATAAGTCTAACCTGGTTCCTTCGGGATCCGTTGGCCCAACCCTATCAATTGTCAGTGGCCTTTACGTGGCGATGGGGATAAGTACACTCTTTTCTCTTGAGAAGCAGTGGAAACCAACAACCGACAACTTTACAAGCTCCTCTCTTGCGGTTGTGAGCAACAAGTTGAGCTTGATTTCTCTCCTACCACCGCATATCTTGGCATCCAATATCACCTTTCGACCTCTGTGCTATCAAAGAAGCTATCAGGTTCCATCCTTCTTCACCTCTTCTCCTTGGATACAAGACAGTGCTTCTTCTTGCGTCCCTTTGAGGATACCATCACGTCAACCAGTCCGACCTACCTTCCTATCAGACCGCTAGAGCTAAGTCTCCCGACCCATCTAACATCGCTACTCGTCAACACAATCGCGTCACGATGCGATAAGTTATGCCTTTCAATCGTATATCATCTATCGTTGAACGTGGTCAGTCCAAGCCCCACGGCTTCCTATCGCTACTGCACATCTGTTTGAGCAAGTCTCCCTGCTCGTGAGCCACACGTTTCAGTCTTCTATGATACTGCCGAATATCACTGAGCAAGCCAAGGGAGTGTAAGTCTATTGAATAAGTATATCAACGCCAGTTTGTCTGTGTGTATTTATTGGCAAGCTTTTCGCTTCTGGATTGCAAGATATGTTCCCCCCCAGAGCCCGCGGGCAGAAAAGAAGGCCTAGCTCACGCCTCCACCACCGCAAAAAACTCTACAAGACTTTCCACTTGTAGATTCACCACCGTTAACCGTCCATTCACGCTATCAGCCCCACGCAAGATCCAGCTCTCTTCGTCAGAGGATCTTACTATTACTTTGTGGTCGTGAGTTGCACCGCCTCCTCTCGATCATTACATCATTCTTTTGGTTAATTCGAGGTTCCATCAATCTTGACCGTCAAAGTTCATTTTAAACAAAAAAGGGGCATTCCATTGGATCAGCCCATTCATGAATCTTTGCTCTATCGTTTTTGCTCAACCACCATGTCCATCGCCGCTGATGAATCGATGCCAGTCTACCTGGGGTTGTCCGTCGTGGCAATCATTCTCATAGCCTTCTTTTCCAAGGGTGGCGCTGACGAAAAAGAGGCTGCAAAAGCCAAGGCGGCTCCTCCGACCACCACCAACAACACCGCTGCGGCAACTTCCTCCACTGCTAAAAAATCCAAAAAGAAGAAGAAGTCGGCAGCCAACAAAGCAGCCACCCCTGCTGCACCTGTTGAGAAAAAGGAAGAGGAGGCCGTTGTTGTCGAAGCCGAGCCTGAAGTTGAAGCTGTCAAAACTACCAAAAAGAAAAAGAAGAAGAAGGCCAAGAAGAAGTCTTCAGCCAATGGCTCTGCTGCTGCCGCTGCACCTGCCGCTGAATCTACTCCTGCCGCCGAACCCCAAAAGGTAGTATTTGCTGCGGATTCCGATGATGAGGATTCCGATGATGATGATGTCGATTTGTGGGTCATTCAATCATCGGACAAACGCAAGGGTGCCAATGATGCAGCCAAGCGTGCCGCCACCAACAAAGAGAGGGAACGCCTAAAGAAACAACAGGCTGCTGCGGAAAAGGAGCAGAAAGCAAAGGAGGCTGCTGCTGCGGAGGAGGCGTTGGCGGCTGACATTGCGGCTGCGGAGGCCGCTCTTGCAGAGAGTAAGGCTGCTGCTGCTAAAGCTGCTGCTGCGAAAAAAGAATGGAGCGTCTGTTCTTAGTGAGGTTACCCCTGCTGCTACTACTGCTGCCGCTGCCGTCACTGGTGAGAAGAAGAAGCGTAAGCGTAACAAGAAGAAGAAGAAGGCTGCGGATGAGGGCAGTGCCCCATCAACCCCTGCAGTTGTTGTTCCGTTGCAGTGGGAAACTGTTCCTGTTGTGGAGGAGTGGCAGGAAGTTGGAACCAAAAAGTCAAAGCCAAAGAGTGCCGCCGATGATGCGGATGCTGCTGCCTTTGCGTCAGATGAGCCAGTTGTGGAAGCCGCTGGTGAAGTTTCAGTGACTGTTGATGCTGGAAGTGATCCACTAATTCTCATTGGAAAGGGAGGTGCTACCATCACAATGATGCAGGAGACAACTGGTGCCAAGTTCAACTTGAACCGCACTACGAATGTACTAACTATTACAGGATCCGAGGAAAGTGTTGAACTTGGTCTTGCACAAGCCCGCTCTATATTGTCTACTGAAGCGGAGCGTAAGGCAAACGAAGTTACAGAGAATGTCACTTGGACATCTGATGCTGTTAAAGGGGTCATTGGAAAGGGAGGTGCCAACATTCGTGCTACTGAAGAGGCCACCGGCTGCAAAATTGATGCGGATGTAGAGGCTGGAACTCTAGCAATTACCGGCCCTTCTGCTCAGGTGGCGATTGCACTCACAATGTGTCACAATGCCGCGTTCGGGGAAGTGCAAGATGTCTTGGAACTCGGTTCCCGTAACGCTGTGAATGTCGTGTACGGACCTAACTTCCAAACTATTCGTGGCTTGCAAGACTCCACAGGTTGCAGGTTGGATATTGACCGTGGCACAACCACACTCAAACTATCCGGATCAGCCGAAGCTGTCGCCAATGCCACTGCTCAAATCCGTGCCCTGCTCGATGCCAATCGTGGTTTTGAAATGACCATTGAGAACTCAAAGGTTGGTTCCGTGTACGGAAAGGGTGGAGAGACTCTTAGATCTATCCAAGACCGTACTGGAACACAAATTGATGTGGCGAGAGGTCCTACACATGCCACCGTATCTGTGATGGGAAGTATGGAGGCATCTCAACGTGCTCGCAATATGCTTCAACGTGCCATTGATGGTGAGGTTGAATTGAAGCCTGGTGAAGTTGCGGAAGAAGTTGAACTTGGTTCTGCCACTGCTGCCGTGATTGGACGCGGAGGATCAAATGTAGCCGAGTTGGAAAAGACACACGGGGTAAAGATCAATGTTCGATCAGAATTACAAAAAGCTCGCATTGTTGGCAGAGCCGAAAATGTCGCTGCCGCGAGTAAAGCTATTCAAGCTATTGCCAAGCCCATTTTAGATGCCGAAGCAGCCCAAAAGAAGGCTGACGAGCAACAGGCTAGTGGAGAGTCCGCATGGCAAGTTGATGAAGGGGATGATGATGCAGATGGATGGTAAATAGGAAGTATTGTTAGGGTTAAGCACTATACATCTATCTAATCCAGAATAAAAAAACTTTCAATCTTCATCTTTCTGTTGTGCTTGCAAACTGCAAACCAACTTTCAAGATGAAAGAAATGCACGGTAAGTTGTCTCCGCTCCAAGTGGAATTAATACACGGCGGACAGGCCAGAGGTCTCTTCTGAAGGAGTCTCATTATTATCCCCGGTCTTTGGACCGACACTGCTCCGGTCATTATTTTGGAGATCTTGCGGTATTTGACAGTGTGTTTGTTCTGTGTTGTTGTTACTACTGGCACTGCCTCCAACCAACCACCATGATGGAACCATCAAATGGCGACGATGCCAATCCTTTGGCTCTCCTTGATGCAGCTGGGAGCAGTAATACTGGCGCTGCAGCTTTGACAGATGATACTGATTTGCTTGGAGGAGGGGCTTATCCAGATATGGAAGTGTATGATCTCAACAATAATGACTCTGATGTAGAGGAGGAGGTGGAGATAGAAGAAGAGTTATCGGATGATAATGACGCAGATGGAGATCTTTTGGATATGGATGGATGGAACTTGCGTAACCGAAAAGATGAAGCTAAAAGTGGATCCAATACTGGTGAAGATTATGACACAGAAGAAGTCGCAGCAGCTGTGATTAATTCGCCAGGAGGCAATTCCAATAACAATAGTCGCCGGGGGATATTCGGTGGATGGGGGAGAGGAAAAAGCAACAATAACAATTCTAATGGAAGTAGTGGAAATTTAGCTTCTGGTGACGCTGCTGGCTCTCCATCCTGGTCGAATACTGAAGGCAATAGTGAGTACTCTAAAGTTGCACAAGATGGCATTGATGAAGCAGCACTAGCTTATGGCGAAGGCGGTATAACAGGAGATGACGACTTAACTGACGAGATAGTCGATGCAGAACTGGAAGAAGAGCAAAAGATGGACAATGAGTTGCGTCCAGGAGATCACATTTTCATTTGGCAGGCATATGGCATCAACCCTCGCGCATATCAACGTCATGCTGTTGTATACAGCGTGACAAGGAAGGGACAAACACAACAAGAACTTGGGGATGAGCAATTGTCGTTCAATTTGAATGATGTGTACAATGATTACGAAGATGATGTTGAAGTGACAGTCGTATCATTCTATCATTTTCAACGTCACCATGCTGCACACGGTGCATCTCAAGCAGCGATGGCTGCATCGGGAAACAGTCGTGGGAAGCGACACGGCTGTAAGCGCGAGCTATTGCATGATTTCATCGGTCCTGATTGCATGAACAGGAAGAAGCCATTGCGCAAGGTTAGGTATGGACGAACAGTTAAGAAAGGTCTACTCTCACAGAAAGCCGGGGTTGGAACTGCATTGAAAAAGGATCAACCGGGGCTGATATTGGCCAGAGTCCAGTATTTGTTGGATAACCAAGATCACTTGCCAAGTCACAACGCGCTTTCTGCTAACGGGGAGTGTGCAGCTATGTGGTGTGTAACAGGTTAGTTTCTCATCAGAGTCTCTTAGTGTGCGCCTGATTTTCTTATTATGTCTATGATTCTCACCCCACTCTCCTACATTCCTTGCATACACCACCTTCTTTGTATTCTACACAGGAAAATGGTGTACATTACAGGGAGCGTCCATTTTGGCAGTCACATCTGTTGGACAAGCAGGTGGAGCACTATTGGCTGGTGGAATCTTATCGAATCTGACTGTGTTGGTGCCTATGCCTGGATTGTGGGGAATGGCTGGTTGGTGGTGGTACGTACCAGCTACGGTGGCGTATCCCTTTCTTGTACCAACTTTAGTGGGGTTGGGAATGTGTTCTCTCGTACCTTTGGAGATTTTGAGAAGGAACAGAAAGAAATGGAAAGTTATTACAGATGGACTAAATCATGAATTCTGGCTGAATACCAGCGATGAGATCAAAGAGACACATTTTGGGACAATGGCAGCGGCCGAGAGAGAAGCTGAATTGAGGACATTTTTTGGCGTGAAGGAGGGAGATACAAGTGCAGATGATTCAAGATACATGCCTGTTGGAGGAGCTCCAGGCGGTGTTGATGATAGTGATGACGAGGACGAAGCTCTTGCGATGCAGGAAATGGAGAAAAATTGCCAGAACATGGCTGCAGATATCAATGTTGATCTTTCTGGCAAGCCTCCTCCTCGAGGAAGAAATGACAAGGGTAAAGGTTGGGCGAGTTTCATGGGTTTCAGCAACAAAAAGAACGAGAGCTCAGGATTTCAAGACACCGACGACACGAAGTATGAAACAGAGAGAATCAATCGTTCCTTTTCTTAATAGTTGATGAAATGGTTCGTCGTTTGTTATGTTAGAGGTTAAATTAGTTACGAAAACAAGTGCAACGCATTAGGCACTCTGCATTCTTTTATGTAGGTACATACTACTACGAACAACTTCGAAAGTTTGTCATATTCAAAATCTTTTTTCCTAATAGTTACAAATGTGTCTACATCACAATGAATTACCTCCACGCCTGCATAGGGTTGCTATTCTCCAAGTGCGTTCCGACATCCGCTAACTGCTGGACAAGGAGATGGTTCCACCAGTCCACTGGACCAGGGAGAGAATAAAGCATACACTCTTTGGGATCTAGCGTACAACTTGGGCCAGCATCAGACCCAGACAAGTGCCCATCTGGTCTAAGCACGGACATGAGCCATGGATCCAACAGCTCAATATTGGGACCGTTCTTAACAGTGTTTAGAAGATTCCACTCGTTGATGATTCTGATGGCATAGTCGTTGTAAGGAGGTAACTCACCCCACCAGTGCCAGAAGGCTCCGTTGACAATACGCGGGCAGTATTCTCCGTAGTGAGCGTACACACCGTTGTGCAAGTCACACTCTTTGTGGCCCGGAACAGAGGTGCGGAACATGAGGACATCGTTCTTCCTCATCGCATTAGCACCTGCTGCGTCATCGATCACACCAACAAAGTTTTGGAAGTTGGTGATGTATCCCTGCCAATCATCAGCCCAGTGATATCCTGTATTCATAATCAGAAGCTGCTTTCCAGCAAAGCTTGAGTAGTCAGTTGACCACGGATAACAGAACTGCTCGTTGGTCGGACCACAGTTGGGGAAACCAGGACTGGGAGTAGTTCCTGGCTCCTCAAGCCTATCATTTCGGATGTATGATAGCTCAAAGGAACCAATTGTAGTACCGGCACACGTAATGGTCTTGGTGAAGTTTGGAACAACACTAGTATCCAAGCTAATATCACTGTTCTGGCCGAGGATGCTTGCAAGACTGACGGCTTGAGTCATGGTGGTGTGATCTCCAACAAAGAGCATACGAGTCAATCCCAACCTATCCATTTGAGTGCATAGCTCGTTCTTGGTCATGACTTCAACGGGACAGGTGGCCCACACACTTTCGTCCCAACGGTAGGTTGTGGGAGGACGGTAAGGGTCTTCGGCAGTAGCAACAAAGTTGGTATCAGCGCAGCCAAGGTACCCATCAACGGGCGACGAATATTGCAACGACGGTGCCAAAGCCATATCGGGTGACCATGCTCCAATACGCGCACGAAGATGACGACAATCTCCCTGGACAAACGCAGGAGGGTACGTCGGAACAGTAAGCCTTGTGAGGTAATTGTCGGGGACGCACGTCAACCACGTCGAGACGGTGGGATCAGTCTTCTCGTAGACATAAGTGTAGGCATCTCTGGCAATGGCCGGTAGCAAACAACCTTCCCCTGGGGGACAAACCAAGACATCGGCGGTAATCATTCTCATGTACCACGACGACGTGGCTGTGATGACATTGTAGGTAATGTCCGCTCGAGGGTACAAGGTGTGGAAAAAGTGGTAGAGCTCTTGAGCGTGCAAGGTACAACCTTCTCCAAACTTGGCGCACGTGGGGCTGACGACGATGGCAACGTTGGTAGAACTGCGGGGAATGTGCATGGCGTAAACCCAATTAGGTAGGGGGGTGAACTCGCAAACACAGCTTTCTTGGGTCATGTCACAGCCTTCTTCGGCACAACTTAGGCCCACCACGGAAACTTCCATATCATCCTTCTCGCGATGACTAAACTCGGCAGCATTACGAAGCCAAAAGGTCAAAGCTCGACTTTCCACAGTGTTGAGCCAGTCGGTGGCAACAATCCTGAGGTTATTACGGAGCCAGGGAAGGACTTGATTGAAGTAGCACCCAAGATTACAGGTGTTGGTATCTGTGTCGAGGTAGCCGCTTGGGAAGAGGATATTATCAGGATCGGTGGGGTCAGCAGATGCCAAACTGTTGGTACAAAATAGTTCGTAGCATGGCTGCATCGATACATCCATCCTGCCAGGCATATGCGTTCATGCTCAACGGATCAGGGAGGTGAAATTGAACGGTGGTCATGTTACCCGTACAGAATCTCTCCCACTTGGCACAACGATGGGTGTAGTCCACATTCAACCCAATCTGATTATTCGCTTCATGAAGAAGTTGTGCGGCAAACATATTCAACACGGACGTGTAGGGAGAATCGGGGTTACGGCAGACGTATTCACTCTCGGTGAAAATGACTTGCTCAAAGGACGTAGTGCCAGCATCAAACGCATCAAGACGAGTGATGATGGAGCGGCACATGCGAGTGTGAGCAGGTTCCGAAAAGACAGTCCCATCAGGGAGGTCTGCCGCACGTCCTCCTACGCTGATACAAAATCATCGAGAAAGTCAGGGTTGCCACCTTCCTCCGCTGAGGTGGGGTTCACTCTGGAGCTTCCTCTGGGTCACGCACCCCCAGCTGACTCGAGAGCCCCCGTGACGGCGGGGTGGGAGGACAATTGAGCGATGCAAGCAACACTAAGGAGGGCACAAAACGTCACCACCATTGCCTTGGGTGTTCTGGGCATCCAGTCAGCTAGCTTGTCCGCAGCAGTATGCATCCAGCTATCCTTTTTCTCGTCGGAACCAAATTTAGCCCTGCTCCGGGCCGAGATGCGTCTGCTCCTCAACTCAATGTGTTGATTCGCATCGGACGAAGCAAATCCTCCATTAATACCAGAGACCTTGGTCTCGTTATTATTATTACTGTATGCACCCCCTCCCCCGGGGTTACGTAATACGGATGGAGGGAGAAGTTGTCTTGTGGTCCCCGTGATAGGGATGGTGGAGTCCGCATCGTCTACAGGAGGATCATGCTGCATGCTTTTGAATGTGCGATGAAATTCTCCCGTAGCTCCTCCTCTCCGCTGGCGGGGGATCCGCCTGCCTATTATTATTTCTTGCCATGTTGGTTAGCAGGTTGGGTTTGTTTGTGGGTGTTGGATTTGGGTTGTTTTGCCTTCTTTTGGCCATGGGGACATTGTAGTCGGCGTTTGCTGAGAGAGCGGGTTTGAATGGTCACTTTGAAGTCACTGATGACTTCACGAAAGCAGGATGACTTTCAGTGCCTTTCTGGCTCTTTCTGGCCTTTCTCCCTCGGCTGCCTCTTTTCTCCTCTGCCGTTCTTCTCTTGGCGTCTCAAACAGATGCACATCTCAATGAACTGCACTGTGACAGGAAAGCAGATTTGCGTTGAACTTGTACTTGTATGCTTTTTCCTCCTCGCCCATCAAATCATCAACATCAACCCCACAAGATCTTTGTTGATCCTGAAAAGATATCATTGAAAGCGAAGTCAAAAGGACCGGCAGTTCCTCGTTGATGAGCTTGTAAACTACCTCCTAATTGAAATCGAAAGTAATACTATTGTACAAATTGTGGACCATATCATCATCATCATGTCATCTTTATCAAGGTTGATCCTAAGGAGGTCATCCTCTCCAAACATCAGCGCCCTTAACAATCCAATTGGATCCATCCGGCGGTAGAAATCTCCGCTCCATCTCGCCCTTGGCAACATCTTCCATCTTATCCAACAACAACAACAACAACAACAACAGCTTCCATGGAGGATCACGTGGCTTTTCATCGGCATTCACTCAACTCCGCGGTGGAGATTTATCCAATCAATTCTTCGTTGTTTGGCACAGGCAAGACCTCGGCGTCATTTTCTCATCGTTCCATGAGCGATTTGGCATTGCCAGATCCTCCAACATCTAACCATCCTCATCATGACCTCCCTACTGCCAAGGGGAAACTCATCTACACGGAAACGTAAGTTATGTTATTGCAAATCAACGTCACGACATTGGGAACACATCATATGTGTAGCTTCTTGCAAATCTTATCACTCATACACATATCTTTTCATGTATTTATATCCATCTTTTGCATAATCAATGCTTACAGGGATGAAGCTCCAGCATTGGCTACATTCAGTCTCCTTCCTGTTCTCACAAAGGTACGCAATCTTAGGAGCTCTCTTGTGTATATCTGTTATATTTTGTAATGAGATCTTTTCCTTCTAAACAATTGTACATCTTCTTGTTCTCTTTATCAATTGATCTACACTGCAGTTCGGTGCATTGGCAGACGTTGACGTCGTCCCATGTGATATTTCAGTCGCAGGTCGTGTACTTGCAACATTCCCAGAAAAGTTGAAGCCAGAGCAACGTGTACCAGACAATCTTGCGCATTTGGGAGAACTATGCAAAACGCCAGATGCAGTCATTGTCAAGTTGCCCAACGTTAGTGCATCTATTCCTCAACTCAACGCATGTATCGCTGAGTTGAGAGGCAAGGGGTTTGATGTTCCATTGTACCCCGCCGAACCTAAGGATGAGGAAGAGAAGGAAATCCAAGACCGTTATGCGACCGTACTTGGATCTGCTGTCAACCCCGTTCTTCGTGAAGGTAACTCAGATCGTCGTGTTGCTGCTCCAGTGAAGGCGTATGCGCAGAAAAATCCTCACAAAATGGGCAATTGGAGTAAGGGGTCTAGGACTCACGTTGCTCACATGGACAAGGGTGATTTTTACGGAAGTGAACAGAGTACTACTGTGAAGGACGCGACAGATGTGATTATTCAGCATGTGGCACCCGATGGTACTGTGACTGTGTTGAAGGAAAGCACCAAGGTATGTTATTTTTTCTCTCGTGATAATATCGAAGCCTCTTTTCATAACAATGATTCACCATTTCTGTTGTGCACTGTTATTGTAATTGATGTATAGTTGCAAGCTGGAGAGGTGATCGATGCTGGAACAATGGATGCCGAAGAGCTTTGTAACTTCTACGAAAGGGAGATTCAAGATGCGAAAGACAATGATATCATGTTAAGTTTGCACCTAAAAGCAACAATGATGAAATTTCGGATCCTATCCTTTTTGGTCATTGCGTCAAAGTCTTTTTCAAGGATGTGTTGAAAAGCATGGATGTTAGAATACGAGAGAAACATATGTATGAGCGGTAGTCGCAACGACTGAAAGGTCATTTCAGTCATGCCAGTTACCGCTTACTAAAACAGCTCGAACAATCCTCTGCTCTGCACCTCTTTTATATAATATTAAACAAGTAACAACCCTTTTACTGTGGTATCGATCTTGGAGCTACCCTTCCAAGACGTTCCACTATTTACGGGCTTTCAATAATAATAACAGTTTATCATCCTCCTTTTAGCTCGCCCTCACCGGAGTAATTATCTACGATGAGCGGCGCCGGCAAAGAAGCGAAGGCATCCCAGTCAATCAAGAAATTGACCACCGCACTCGAGGAACAAACACAAGTGTTAAAGGATTCGAAGACGATTATGTCTGAACAGTTATCCTCTATCGCAGACAGTTTGACTACCCTCGCAAACTCACTCACGACATTAGTTTCGGCTAATGCCAGCAGTCAAACTTCCTGGTCTCAGATGGCTCTAGAAATAGGCGGCATCACTCAGGCATTGAGTAAAGGATCGCATTCGAGTCTATCGAACCCTACGAACCCCTTTTCTCAAGTTCTCGACCTGAACACATCCAGTGGAATCAAAGGTTGGCAGCATGGAGTTCAACTGCCACCCTCTATGGAGAATATGGATGTTAAGGTCGGCCCCACCGGACGCAAGCAACTCCGTGCGCTTGGAGATCATCTCAGGCACAACGGATACCATTCAGTCTTGAATATTCCTACCTCAGGTACTGGTTTACCAGAATCTGCCCCTGGTAAAACAGCGGGTGGCCAAGAAATCCCTGCAGTTAATTTGAGCGATCATGTCAATCTAGTGACTGATATGCAGAATTTGACACGTGACGACACACTCAAGTTTGCTGGATTTATTCATGGTGGACTTCAAGACGGATTGGCGGTCCCATCGAAGCGTGTTCAGAAAACCCTGGATCTTACAACTTCTGGAAATGATGGTCTTGTAGCAAACATGAAACAACAACTACGTATTCGATGTGACATGCTCATGACCATTCTCCAACAAGTTACTAATGAGGCGTCTCTGAACTCTCTTCTTGCTCAGAAGGATCTTTTCACATGGACAAAAGAGACGGATGGCACAGAATTCTATTGTGGCTTGACCGTCCTATGGCTCATTTTCGAATTGATCGAACCCAAGACTGTGATCGACGCTAGAGACGTTGAGAAGATTATTGAGGAAACCACCCTTATCAAGGATTGTGATGGAGACGTTCGTACATACTTCTCTACTGTGAAGAAAGCTCGTGATGAGCTACACTCACGTTATGGGACAGACCGCATGAATGATCAGCGCTTCACCGAAATTCTCTTTAAGAATCTCAACACCGTCGAACAGGAACATTTCAAGCGTTTTATCTCAACGAATTACACCAATTGGCTATCTGAAGCGACATTCGATCTCGACAAGTTCATGGCAGCGGTTGATAAAATCTACACTGGTCTAGTTACATCCCAGGAATGGACAACATCAGCTCCTGAAGACCCGAAAGTCCTTGCCCTCACCACTGCGAATAAGACTATGCAGAAGAAGCTGGCCAAGCTTACTTCCACAACTACTTCGGCTGGTTCGACCAACGGTGCAGGTAACTTGAAGGACGGAAAGGAAATGGCAGGACCCCAAGGATCGACTGGATGGAGTGTTGAGAAATGGCGTACCATCAAGAAAGGAGATTCTATCACTCGCCCTGATGGCACTCAGCATTTCTGGTGTGATAAACACTACAGTGGAAAAGGATTGTATATGAAGCCGAATGTCTCTGACCCCCCTGGCCATGACCATGCTAAATGGGAATCTTTTAAGGACAGGCAAAGAGAAAAGGCAGCGAAGAGGAAGAAGGACAAAGACGATAGTAGTGTTTCATCTAACACTCCGACAGCCGTAAAGAAAGCCAAGCTCGTAGTGAATCGTGGGAATGGGAAGAAGACGAAGTTTCAAAAGAAAGTTGAAGTTCTAGTTACACAACAAGGTTTGAGTCATGAAAAGGCCTTGGAGACGGTAGCTGCAATTTATTCTGACGGAGCAACATCTGATTCTGACGACGACTCGTATGGGTCGTCAAACTAGTGAGCCCGGAGATGGAGGGAACACGAAAAGCAGACGTGCAGGATCTAATCCTCATAATCTTCATTTTTGTTCTCCGATTGGCTCTAATCCCTACTACCCTCTACACTTCTTTCATCGTCCAGACTACAAGATTCATCATTCAACTTGCGGGATCTCCTCTGACGATAACCATTGCAATCTTTAACTTGGAAGCCAGCAACTTCAGTTGGTCGGTAAACTTCTTTCGCTGGATCCTGATTGATTCAATTTACATTGGA